>PVLA01010371.1:0-64113 GCA_004027455.1 Hydrochoerus hydrochaeris | reverse complement strand
AAACAGATCCAAAGAGAATATCAGGAAATTAAAAACTCCATTGAAACCTGGCAAAACCTTTTAACAGAAACTAAAGACAAACTTTCAAAACTTGAAGATAGATTTGCAAAGTATGATCATGAAAGGAAGGATCTCTTAAAAATAACAAGGAACCAGGAAGCAACAATACAAAGGCTAGAAGATAACAAGAGGATTTATAACCTAAGAATAAAATATGTGAATGAAGATGCAGCGACAAATACAAATGAAATAAAAAGTCTATTCACAGAAATAATTAAGGAAAACTTCTCAAACATAGGTAACGGAAGTGAAGTTCAGATAAATGAGTCATATAGAACTCCAGCCAGCTACAACCAAAACAGATCTACACCCAGACATATAATAATCAGGTTCCTAGAAATCCATCACAAGAACAGAATATTAAAAGTGGTCAGAGAAAAGAAACAGATTACCTATAAAGGAAAACTCATCAAAATCACAGCAGACTTCTCAATGCAAACCATCAAATCAAGAAGAGCTTGGAGTGAAATATTCCAAGCCCTGAAAGAAAATAACCTCCAACCCAGAATGATGTATCCTGCAAAACTGTCTCTCAAAATTAATGGTGAGACAAGATATTTCCACAACAAAGAGGAACTGGGGGAATTTGTGACCACCAATCCAACCCTGCAAAGAATACTGAAGGACATTCTCGAAAGAAAGAAGAAAATCACCAAGATTCCAGGAATAATGGCAGAAAGGCCTCAATGAAAGGGGCAGACAGTGCAATGAGGGAGAAAAGTAAACAAATAACAACAGAAAAATAGCATGGCAGAGATAAAACAGAGAAGATTGGTTATATCACTGTTTTATCTTGACTGATTTTATTTGAATCTGGTATGCTTGAGAGTGTTGAGTCTGAGAGTAGAGGCAACTACTCTGAAGATGACAGGATTCAATAGGATACCCATTCTGGTTTGATTGTTAACTGCCTTTGAAGTCCTATAATGTCTCCAATGTTTAGATTTTATTAATAATGTAAAGCAATGCTATGTTTATATTATATTTGATGATATAGACAATTTTATTGAAAATAAACTAGAGACATCATAGTGACTACGGTAGATCACCTAGTGTTGTGTTTTTGTATGTTCTTTTCATTTCATGTTTTTCTAGGAATTTGTATTGCTAACTTGTTTTGATTTGTTTCTCCCTCTAATACAGAAAGGCTAGGTATATGTGTAGAGACTTATACATGTGTAGAACTTCTAAGTAGTTTACGAGAATGGATTATAGTTATTGTAAAGGAAAAAAAGGAAAAGAGAGTATTCTAAAGGATATAACTGCATGTATGTTTGAGTGTGTGGAATTAATAACCATGTTGCTAAAGTTTTAGTTGGATGGATGAGCAAAACTGACTGCAGTCTCACTGTTTGGAAGTCCACTTTGTGGACTTTACTTTTGTAACTTGCACAACTGCATCTAAGAGGAAAGTATGTAATTATCAACTAGTGATTTTTTTACTGGTTACTATTTTTGTTTGTTTGTTTGTTTGTTTGTTTTGTTTTGTTTTTGAGGTTTTGTATTGTTTCTACCCTCTTTCTGTTTCAAAATTTTTTCTTTAAATAAAATTTTTTTTAAAAAAAAGCAAGAGGAGGAAAAGAAAGTGCTCTAAAGAGATAACTGTATGTATACTTAAGTATGTAGGATTGATACACATGTTACTAAGTTTTTGTTGGATTGGTGAACAGAACTGCTTGCAGCCTCACTGTTTGAATGTCCACTTTGTATGCTTTAATTTTGTAACTTGAACAACTATATCCAAGTAGACAATATGTAATGTATCAAATAGTGATTTCTTACTGTTTATTTTTTTTGAAATTCTGTATTGTTTCTACCCTTTTTTCTGTTTTGCTTCCCCCCTTTAAATAAATTTTTTTTTAAATGGCACTTTCTTTCCAGGAAGCTGGACCAGAATGTGTCCTGAGGAAAGTGGATGGGAGTACCAATGTGAAAACTCTAGGCTGTTAGGCCAGATCACAGCAAGGGCAAGTAGTAGGTAATGGAGAATCCACCAGGGGAATTTTCTGACTCCTACTTCACAACTCTCTTTAGCAGAAGTTATATATTTCTTGTTGAAGCTTTTTCAAATTCTCTCTTCAAATTTCAGCCCAAGACAAGGCTTTATGAGTCTTGAAGTCAAATTCCACAGTGTTGATAAAAAAGCTTCCAGAGCAAATTTCTCCTGGTTTGTCTTTCAGGTCTTTGCCTCTAGCTTTGCCCACACTACCTGTGGTGCCATCTGCACCAGAGAAATCCCAACACCTTGTTCTCTACTTCTGTCTCAGCTTCCAGACAGACTTGTAAGGTACAAGTAGGGTCATGACCAGAAAGACAGGGCTGCTGCCAAGCCAAACTCCCATCTGCAGGTTTCTGAGGGCAACTGAGAATGCTGGATGTTGCACCCCTTTCCCTGCCTGCCTCACATCACCAACCCTGTTCCCTTCCAGTATCTTCATCCTCACCCCTCACCAGTGCTCAGCACAGGATCTCATTGTTCTTCCCCGAGAGGCAGCCAACACTCTTACTCCCCTTACCTCAGGGTTTCTCTGCTCTCAAGCCTTCTTCTCCCTGTCTCTCGAGGTCAACCCCTTTCTGCTTCTCCCGGGACCTTACTTTATCAGAGTCCTTCTATGATGCCTTTTCAGTCTCCCTCTACTGATTCCTGCTTGATTGTTAATCCAGGGCTCATCCCCCCAAGAAAGTTTCCCATCCACACATCACTGTGATGGCTCATGAAAGCCATGTCCAGCATCCCTGCTGCTGCCTCTGCCTCCCACAGCCCTCCCAACTTCTCTTTCACTGGGACTCTTCCCCAGGAATAACCTCTGCCCTCTCATCACCAAAGCTAACCACCTCCCCAACCACTGTTTTTGGGTCTCCTCCTAGTCTTTCTTTTCATATCTGTCCTCCCTTCCCTGAGTTCAACTCTCAAGCATGTTGATCCCTCTTGTCTGATGCAGTGGTTCCTCTTGATGTTGGCACTTCCCACGGTGCTGTGTTCTTCCCATCTTGGACAATTTCTGTCCCCTGGATAGTCCTTCATGAGCATCACCACCCAGGAACAGTCGTGTTTCCAACTGGCAGTAGTATATTCTTTCTTCCCTCTCCCAAACCCACTTCCTTCTTGGAGTTTCCTTTCTCTGCCGTGACCATGGTCATCTGTCTGGGTACCTGAGATGAACTATTGGCTAGCAGTTCTCTTCCTCCCATTACATCAGACTGGTTGTCTAGCATCCACCCTCTGGTTTTGCAGCCTGCCTTTTCTCTTACCCAGGGCATTGAAGTAGCCTCTTGGCTACCGCCTGCAATGTTTTCCCTCCTTGCCCTGCCCTGGTTATGGCTCATAGTGTCCATCACTGATTAGACAGTGTGGGGAAGATCACGGAATAACCTCTTGGCCCTTGTCCCCATCCCCAAGGCCCCAACACCTTCAAGATGTACCTGTTGTTTACAAAATAAAGCATGGCCCTCAGCGTGGCCCTACCTAAACCTTTCAGTTCCATTTCTTACCACCTTTCCCACCCCTGCCAACACATATACACACACACCCCTACTCATGTACACAGGCTCTTTTTACCTTACCCACCATTTACTTGGGACCACTCATCATTCTTCGGAGACAACTTTTACCTTCCTGCCTCCCTGTGATAAAGGCCCCTTGCCTTGGACCATCTTCTCTTTTGAAATTCTGCTCCTCTTTCTGGGCTCACTTCTTCCCTGTAACTTCCTCCTGTTCCTCCTGGCATAGCTCACTCTGTGCTCTGAAGTCCCACAGCACGTATTTCATCTTGGAGAGGATGCCCTTGCCTTTGGTATGTCTGGACGCTGAAAGAGCCTAGCCACAAGGCTGGCCCACAGGGAGACTCGTTTTCTGCTGACTAAATGCAGTGTCTACTGTCGTATGGGGAAGTATGCCTCCCATGAAGGCAGAGTGCTGCTGTCAGGACTGTTACACTGCTCTCTTGCTTTCCTCAGGATCCCGGTGCAGATTCAGCTACGGCTCTTCCTCATGGGCTCTTTATTCTTCCTTCTGGGACAGGGGTCTCTCTGCCATTTACCATGAGTGAACTTCTGCATTTCTTCCATAAATCTACTAACTATTGTTTAGTCAAGGACCCTACTTCTTTATAGGGTTGCAGTGAACGTGCCTGTTGGCTCTAACACTAGTCCCCCTTCTTTGGCTTTCCCTCTCCAAGGTTTCTCTCCTAACATTCAAATGCTAGTTAACTCTAGTTCTTTCTTTATCCCTCTCATGATAAACTTGACCTTGTCCTTCATTGACACATGGATAGAGATTCCAATCCCATGTCTCCTTCCCAAGGACTTTTGCATCCATGCTTCTTCCCTAATGAAGAAGTTAAAGATTTTGTCTCTTGTTAAAGGTAATTGGGGATTTAGGAAAAGGGGGGGTCCTGAGGAGCTCAGAGGCTTCTGGGGTCCCACATGCCTCTCCTGTCTCTCACTGCCCTAAATTCATGGAGGCCAGGACCACACAAAAGCCTTTCCCCTCCATCCTGTCTTGGGACAAAGCAGGAGAGAACCAGGCCAGGCAGGAGAGCGCACAATCCTGGCTGTCCTGGCGGGTGAGTCAGCGCCCACTGGGTCAGCCTCCTGGCTGCTGTCCACCAGCCCGGGAGAAAGTGCTGAGTCGTGCATCTTGTGGGCAGCCCTGGAACCAGAGGTTCCAAGTTGTTCCCCATCTCTGCAGCCCCAGTCAGCTTGTGGGTCTGGTACCCATGCCTTGCATTTGATGAGGGTCCTTGTAGGCTCCACAGTAGCTGCCCACTTTGAAGGCAATCGTCGCTCTCGTGCTCAGGCCTTTGGGAAGGGACAAACCACAGGCCTTGAGGTCAGGTCCTATAACTGTTCCCTTCCCAGGCAAAGCAGTGCCAGCAAGTGCCATGTTCTCCAGTTCAGGTTTCCATTCATGGACCTTCTAGAAGTGAGAGGCTCAAGGGCCAGCGGCCTCCTTTGCCAGGGCTTGAAGTAGTTTGCAAACAGCAAGGCCAGATATGTAATAACTGGTCTCTATTTTCTTTGAGAAGATTTATTCAGAAATAAATTACCTAAAGGGAAAGAGTTTTAAAAAAGAAAATGAAAGGACAGTTTTTCTTGTTGATCAACTGCCAGGGATTGAGACATTGAGGCGGTCAGTCCCTTCGGAGGAGAAAGAGACAGCTGCACCATTTCAGGTGGAAAGTCAGCAAATTTCCACAGGCCCGCCTGCCAGAGACCACAAAACGGTTTCAAACAACAGCTCGCTTCATGGTGTGTGTGTGTGTGTGTGTGTGTGTGTGTGTGTGTGTGTGTCTTCGAAAATGGCTAAGGTGGGGGGTGGGCACAGGGGGAGCTAAAAAGTGCCCTCATGTGGCCAGTGGAGCGGGCAGGGGCGCACTGAGCAGATTAATGAAAATGTTTCCCTGGCACGAGGGGTTTGATTGCCCCACTGCAAAATTGCTTGCAGATTCTAAAACAGCATGTTTCATCTCAAACTCATTCTTTTGCCATACATTAGCACTTGTCAATGTAACCATTAAGCACAGGCAGTGCAGAAATTTAATTACAAAACCATTTATTTTATTGAAAGAAAAATAAACCCAAGCTACCTCAAATGCATTAGGTAGGTTCAAAACATGTTCAGCTGATAACACCCAAGGGTAGGAAGGCTGCTGCAGGAATAAATGCGTCTTTCATGTGTGGTGGGGACTCAATATTAGAAACAGCTGCCTATAGGTTGCTCTTTATTTAAGTTCAATTATGAATTTTAAAACAACTGATTTAATGAAGGAACTTTTTATATCTGAAGTTACTGGACTGCGCTATCCACTCTTCTCTTTCCATTTCGCCTCCCCTTTTGGGCAGTTGAATTAAAAAAATACTAACAAGGCCAACAGAACTTTTCCTGAATGGGCCTCCCTCTCATCTCAGACTTGTCTTTTGTTCTCATGATGGTGGAAGAATGTAAGGACTGTGGTATTAAAGGAAGTCACAAAAATGTGCTAAACACATCAAAAAGTCTCCAATCTGTATCTTATTTATGCCTCCTTTCCTCTCTCCCCCGTGTATGTCTTTGCGCTGTTGGAAAGCCGGCAGCATGAGGCTTTGGTGAAATACTAGATTTGGGTCAAGCGGTGGGCTGATGTCATGCTGGAGACTGCCTCTCCTTAGCACTAATGGGCTGCCAATAACGAGTCTGTTTTACTATTCTGCTGGAAAGGAAAGAGAAAAAAAAAAGAGTTTAAACCTTAGTGGTTTGGACTGATGTGTCAATTTAAAGTGCATTTTTTTTCCCTGTCTGAGATATTTACCCACAATTTTTTACAGACATCTCCGCATGCAGTCCACTCCGGAGGAGGATCTGGAAAGGGAAGACCTCATTTTTTAATTTTAACTTCTCCAGTGACAATACGATCTCTGAAATTTCAAGGACATCATTTGATCATTTGCCTGCATTGAGTAAGGAACAAGAAGGGTAGGGGGATCTTCTACTGAGAGTTCACTTTTAGCTCTTGTAAATAATTTATTCACAATATTACACATTTATCACATTGACCCAATGACAATTTTGCCCTTGTCCTTACTTCCCAAGATAAGACCCAAAAAGGGCTTCCTAGGCTGTTTCAAGAGTCTGCTGCCCTTGGCATTACCACTGCTGATGCCCTGTTGGGTGTGGGGGATTGCTCACAACCCTGTTTACACTGTGCTGAGAACCCCTGGGAGCAAAACCTGAGCAGCCATGTTGTCGCACTGGCTTGGCAATGGTGGTGCTCTCTCACCTGGCAAGATGGCTGCCTCTGACCTAGACACCTGTTCCAAGGCCCTGGAGGCATGACGCAGGAAAAATACATTCAAAAATAGAGGTACTTGCCTTTCCAAGTGGCAGACTCTTTACCAATGGATTTTTAGATAGTTACTTGCTTGGAAAAGAGGGAAAAGACAGCAGGAAACAGGGTGGGGGAGTTGAGTAAACACATATGGGTTAAAATTTAATATTCCAAAGGAATTGACATTTAAATTAAGCTCCACAAACCAAGAAAGCCCCAGAGTATTGTGGGCCTCCATTCTATTATCACAAGTGCTCCAGCAGAGAAAATAGCAAAGCATGACAAACATTCCCTCAGGGGGCTAAGAAGGTGACCACCCCCCAACTTGACCTACAATGAAAGATGTTTTTCCTCCATGACTATGTATAATAAAGAGCAGGGAAGAAGAAAGACTGTGGGAAGAGAAGGTCAGATTGATTAATGCCCTGGTACTGAAAGAATTTCCACAGAGGAATGTTCTGTAGACTTTCTGAGTAACCTACCCATCCATAAAAGCTCAGGCCAATGCTATGTGCTTCTGCTGAATGATCTCTCTGTCCAGTGCTTGGGATAGAGAGTAACACTCCTGAAACTCTAACTCTTACCAAGTGTACACTTTCTAATTATGTGATATTTCCCAGCCTGAGGTCTAGGCAGAAGAGCACCAAAAAATACACCAATTTTAGAAACAGCAGTGCCTTTTTTTTTTCTTAAATAAAGCAACTTGATGAGCTATTAAAGAATGATTTTTTTCTCTCTTATTCTAATTTTCAGGAGTAAGAAGTGAGTTACCAGGAAACAAAATAAGTTTCCTTTCTCAGGGTTTGGGTTGGGAGAGTTGGATGGAGCAAGCAAGCTCCTCAAAATCATCCTGGGGCCAGGAAGGAGGGAAATGGGTGGAATGAGCTTATATATATACTGGTCTTCAGGGAGATGTGGAAGTCCCAGCCCTGAAGAGCACACAGCAGGGTATGTCTGCGGAAAGGGAGAGCTGGACATGTCGACCAAAGCCTTCTCATAGACAAAGCTACTCCTTCTCCCTAAGGATCCACAGAAGCCATAAGATGATGAGGGTCTCTCCTTTCAGGTGGGCTACTGGCAACTGGAATGGATTTCCAGTAGGACTTTCTCTCTCCTTCGATGATCCTTCAGCCTCCCCAGAGTTGATCATTTTTAGCATTTAGTTATCATCATTTGTTGACATGTATCCATTGAATATCTGTAATATATTGGGCACTATACTTGTAAGTGCTATCAAGAAGAGGTTGGGTTTTTATCATGTTGTATTAGAAATCATGGTATTACGGAGGCTGGGGATTTAGCTCAGTGGCATAAGCACCTGCCTTGCAAGCATGCCGTCGTGAGTTTGATCCCCGGTACCGATAAAAAAAAAAAAGAAATCATGGTATTACATGGTTAATATTAATAAACCTTATCATCATGGATATTTATTGTACTTTAAAACCTTATCTGTGGCCTCAGGTTTAAATAAAATACATTGTCCTAATGAATAACTGAAAAAACTGAGTGATTGGTCAGCAGACATTATCCATTCTGAAGACAATAAAGAAAGTGAAAAAATGAACAAGCTTCAGATACCTACAGGAGAACACCCAATGTTATGTATGTCACTAATTAGAGTTCCAGATTGAGAGGATAGAAATAACAGGACAGAAAATGTATTTGAGAAAATGTTGGCTGAAAATTCCCCAAATTCATTGAAATACATAAATTACAGATCCAAAAGCACAGTGAATCCCAGACAGAGCAGTTATGAATAAAATCACATCATAATCAAACTGGTGAAAACTATAAAGGTAAAATCTTGTCAGCAGTCAGAAAAAAGTGAAACCTTATATATCAGATGATACGGCTTCAGGTATCCATCGCCTTTCAGAGGGGATAGGAGAGTGGTGGATGGGCCGATGTTGTTTCAGAGTTTCTGCATTTTGTGTAATGAAATACAGTCATGCCTTGGCACTTGAATGCTCTGAAACTCATTGAATTTGGTACTTGATGCATTTTGACAGGAAAATTTTGTCTTGGTGCTTTGACGTTTGTGTGACATTCAACTCAAAAACTAAAGCTTATTGGTGTTAATTGCTTCGTGACTTGCTACCCCTTCCCAGCACAACAATTTGTTTAATTCCTGTTGTTTTGAGTGGGATTTGGTTTTTTTTTGTTTGTTTGTTTTTAATTCTGGAATCAATTAACAATGAGTACTAAAGTACCACTGTACAATATTAATTCTAAGTACACGGTGAAATACCTAAGGATGCTTATTGTAATCACAAAATCTATAATTTGAAAAGGAAGTACAAAGTGATATAACAAAAATCAAATAAGTTAAAACAAAATCGTAAAATACATTCAAGCAAAGAAAAGAAAGCAAGAAGGGAAGAGTAGAGGAATTAAAAATCAGAGTGTATGACAGAAAAATACAGTAATATAATCATATTAGTAATCACATTAAGTGTTAATGAAAAAGCACTCCAATTAAAAGACAGAGATCAGGAGCTGGGGATTTAGCTCAGCAGAGTAAGTGCTTGCCTGACAAGTGCAAGATCATGAGTTCAATCCCTGGTATCTCCCCCCAAAAAGGCAGAGATCACCTAAAAAGATATTTTTAAGTTCAAGACTCAATTATATTCTCACCAGAAAATATTAACTTTAAATATAGTCAATAACAAGGCAAATATAATAATCACAAGTGCATATGTGTCTAAGAATATGTGAAACAAAAGTTGACAGAATAAAAGAATAAACAGAAAACATTACAGTTGTAATAAGACATTTGAATATCTCCTCTGCAATGATAGAATACAGGACAAAAATTCATAAAACTGTACAGGATTTCAGTACCTACATCAGCACCTTAATGTAGTTAGCATTTATAGTTTTATTAGTAAATAAAACATCTGTTTGTAAACAATTCACAGTGAAAGACATCTTGTGGACATTATAAAATATTTAAAATTTGATCATAATGAAATTACAACAAAAAATGTAGGATGTAACTAAAACTACATAAAAGAAATTTATGGCCTTGAATTCTTACATTAGAAAAGAAGAAATATCTAACTAAAGTCAATGACTTAACATTTCACCTGAAATTTAGGTAACCAAAGTAGAACAAAGAAAATAACAAAGACAAGAACAAAAATAATTGTAACAAGAAACAGACAAGCTATAAAGAAAATCAGCAGAGTCCAAAAAAATGACAAATTTTGTTAAATTTCTCAAGAAAAATGGAGAGCACAAATTAGCAAAATCAAAATGAAGAGTAGATACCACTATATATTTCCCCAATCTTAAAATGATAAGAGGGAACTTAAAAATGTTGTGAAGAACTTTATGCCAGTTATTTCTTCAAAACTGGTGATGTGGAATATATAAATTACAATGATATATACTGTATTAGTGGATTGGAAGACTCTATGATCTCAAGATGTCTTTTCTCCCCAAATATTTACAAAAGATGGAAAAAAAAACATTCTGGACTACAAGTAATTTCACTGGCAAATTTTATCACTCATCCAAAGAAAAAAATAACAGCACACTTATATAAAGTTCTCTGAAAAATAGAAAACAGGAGAACAAGATACACTTTCTAATTTGATCTATGTTATCATTAAAACTCTAATACTTAAACATGACAAATACATTATAGTAAAGGAATATTACAGGTTAATATCACTAATAAACATAAATATAAAAATATTTAGCAAAACATTAGATTAAATTCAACAACATATATAAAAGAATAATATATCATGATCAATGAGGGTTTATCCTAAGACTACAATGTTGGTTTATTATTCAAAACTTAAGCAATGTAAATTTGCCACACCTAGAGAATAAATGGGAAAAAAAACACAATCATTTCATGAAACAGAAAAAAAAATTTGACACATTTAACATGTATTCATGTTTAACATTGCCAGAAATCTAGCAAAGAACTTCATCAATCGGAAAAGAAGCATCTTTAATGATGAAATATTGAACACTGCAATTTTCTTTGCAAGTTTGGAAACAAGGCAAGGGTGTCCACCATCACCACTTCTGTTCAACATTGCACTGGTTGTCTTTGCCATTGCACTAAGACAAGAAAAAGAAATAAAGGTTTTATAAATCAGGAAGAAAGGGGCACAAGTGTCCATTTGTAGGTGACATGGTTTTCTATGCAGAAAACTCTAAAGAATCTACAAAACTATTCATAAAACCAGTAAATGGACTTAGTAAGGTTATATGCTAAAAGCGGATATGCAGTAATCCATTTTATATTTTATAAATTTGCAGCAAACACCAACAAAGTAAAATTGAAAACTTACTTTAGAAAAGTAACAAAAATACTTACGCATTTAACAAAAGATGCTCAAGATCTACACACTAAAAACTACAGAATATTGCTGAGAGAAATTAAGGAAGATATAAATTGCATTAGAAGATTTTATGATAAGATACCAGTCCTCCCCAAATATATCTATAGATCCAACATGAAATTTCAGTAAGCCTTTTTGAAAAACGTAACAAGTCAATTATAAAATGTATATGGAAATACAAATGACCTAGGATTGCCAAGATTTTTTAATAAAAAAAATTTATAAGGCAGGTATCTTCTGCTACTTAGTTTCAAGGATAGCTGTAAAGCTTTTATAAATAACACCCAAATAGTGTTGGCCAAGGGAGAGATCAATTTCAGCATCACATCCTTGATCTCAGCAGCATATATCCTAGATCCAACCACCTGGATCTAAGCATGAGGCTTTGGGGGAACATCTAGACATAAGCTATAACACTTTGGGAAAAGAGGTATGAGGAAAAGAAGAGAGAGAGACAAAGACAGAGACAGAGACAGAGACAGCGAGAGGCAGAGAGAGAAAGAAGAGGAAAAGGAAAGTACTTTTCTTACCTTTTAGTATATTCAAAACAAAGAATGGATCATTGATTTTAGTGTAAAATCTTAGAGTATAGAATATCTAGAAACAAATATTAGATAAAATTTTTATGAACCTGTCAAAGATTTCTTGAAACCACCAAAATACAATCTACAAAAGGGGGAAAATTGGACTTTACCCAAATTAAACAGGAAGAAAAATATTATTTTATTAATAGCTTTAAAATTGAAGCTTATGCAAGGTCATATAGCCTGCAATGAAAAAGCCTCAAAATGAACTCAGGGCAGTTTGACTCCAGAATCTATAGCGTTATGCACAGTATTCTAGAACAATTCCATTTGCAGGAGCAAAGACAGAGTCTTGTCAGCACAGCTGTGCCTCTGGGCTAATGAGCCAAGGATGCCTGCACTCCCCCCACCATTCCCAGCCCCACCTGAGCACTTGAACTTCAGCAAGTCTGAAGGAGCTTTCAACAAACCCAGTGATGCTTCATTGCCAAAGAAAAATGTTATGACGGAGGTTATGACTAGGCTGTCTTCCCCACAGATTTGCTAGCTCAATCTTGATGACTTGTTATTACTGAAAGCGGGGGCTGTCCATGTGAATGGTGTCACTCCAGGGAATGGGTTGCAGGAAGTAGGGCTTTACAGGGAAGGACGGCAGGGTTAGGGGCCCTGGAGCACTGGAGCTGCCTCTGCTTCTTTCTTTCCTGTGGTGCCAAACTCAGGAAGAGGGATGGATAGATTTCAATAAAGACGCTGCTTAGAGATGGCTTATAGATGATGTTTTTTCCCAATGGAGAGTCATTTGTAGCTCCAAACTGCAGACATCAGATCACTAGATTATCTTCTCTGTGTTCTATAAAGCAGCACAGACAAATCTCTTTAACACTCAGGCTGTGCTTCAGCATGTCTAGGGTGGAGACTGGGGCTCCACATTTTTAATAAGCTTCCCAGTAGAACTGAGGCTGCCCAGGGACCACGCTGTGACTGGTGAGGCTAGAGAGCTTAAACTAGGTGCAGTTTCTTTCTTCTCTCTCAACCAAGACAGAATTCAATAGGAACAATGCCTCTTGATCATTTTCTTCCTGGGAGGAAAAACTTTAGTTCATCCAATTCCTCTTTTGCATTCATTTATTTTAATAATATCAATATGGGAAATTTACCAGGCCATTGATTGGTTTAGCATAGTTCTGGGTGTGGATAATGGGAAGGCCCACACTGACTGCGAGGGCCAGGTCCAGCTCATTGTTTTGTACCTGCCAAACAATATTTTTGTCCCTCTAAAATTCATTTTGTTGAAATCTCCGAGGTGATGGCTTTAGGAGATGGGACATTTGGCAGGTGGGTAGGACATGGGAGCAAAGTTCTAAGTCTTAGTTCCTTTATATAAGAGGCCTGAGAAAGACCCCTCACCCCTCCTTCTTTGAGGACACCTCAAGAAGGCACTGTTCTGACTGGAAGAGAGCCCATGCCAGACACCAAAAATGTTAACGCCTTGATCTTGGACTTCGAAGCCTCTAGGACTGTTCAACAACCTGAATAGACTACCAAATACTCTTCAAAAAATTTGGGCACATGTATTTAAAAGCCATGCCAAGCTCTGTCTGGTGAAGGTAGGAAAGTAGCCCAGCTCTTCTATCTTCCCGGCCACTTTGACTCTGGGTCAAAATTATAAACCCCTAAGAAAGAAAATGAAACAATTACCTGATGAATAACCTCCAGGACCTCTCCTGATCACGACTCACATGTTCTGAGAGGAACCTACTAACTATAGGATTTCCATCTTGGTATTGACAGTAGTTCAGCATTTTGGGGAAAGGCCATGACCAGCCATCTTTTCATCAGTGCGGTTATAATCCATTCACCCGTACTGTCTGCTAAGCCCAGTGCTGAGGACATGTCCTGTGTCCAGCAGGTTTTTCTGTCAATACAAGTATAGAAGGCTTACAGCTAAGTAGTGGCAGTGGCTGTCTAACCTCTGGGTTGTGCTGCACATAGCCTGACCTCTGTGTGAGCACTGGAGGAACATCATAGAAAAGGCTGGGCCAACCCTCAGGAATAGCAACACAATGTGAAATCAGACAGCATGAACCAAAGCCAGGGAGGGAAAGCTGCAGTCTGGGAGAAAGCTGCATAGGACCAATCCTGCCGGTGATTGGGAGCCAGCTCCTCCGGGTTTTCAGAGCCTCTCTAGCCTGAGTTCCACAGACTGTTCCATCTTGCAGGCAGCCAGGTTGGAGTATTTCATTTCACCAGAGAGAGGCTCTAGAGGCTTTGACCTGAGCTCATCAGACAGTAGAAAAATGTCTGAAATATTTCTTCAGAAAAAGAATGCAACCATTACTAATCTGAAAATTCTTAATAGGGCACCAATTTATGACACAGCAGAAATGACTTTATTGAATGAGGAATTCTGTGAAACACTTCCCCAACTGTGATTATGGCCCCATTGCTCCTCAGACAAAGTGAGCAGAGAACACTGCCCTGCAGTCTTGGGTCTTTAAGAAATTGATTCTGCCTGCATGATTTGATGCTAAGTGAGGTAGGAGGGGCTTTCTCCCTATGACACCACAGCAACACTGATTCAGTGCTTTCCTGCCATTTTGTCTGTCTTGCCAAGCTTCGGGTCAGAGTAGTTGCAAGATCATGTTTGTTTGTGATATGTTTATGGAATAAAATATCTTCATAGTTTGTCAGAGGATGGGGTAAAGATGAAACCAGGATGGCTGAAGCCTTGCTACTTGTGGAGCTGTTCTTTGCAAAATCAGAAGAGAGCAACTGGTCAGTGAGGCAGGGAAAGGCCTCGTCCTCTCAGCCCCCAACTTGAGGCAGCTGCCCAGAGACCCTAGCTGGCAGGCAAAGCTCTTTGGCAGGCAACTGGGCCATGGGATTTGCAACCGTAGACTGAACCACAACACTGAACCAAGGGTTTCTGTCACCACTGCTTAGGGCTCCTGATCAAGAGGGCTTTAGCTGTTTTCAGAAAATACCATACCACAGTGATATATGTGCACCCATGTTTATAGTGGCACAATTTGTAATAGCCAGATCTTGGAAACAATCTAAGTGCCCATCAACCAAGGAATGGATAAAAAAATTGTGGTACTTTTATACAATGGAGTACTACTCAGCTATAAAGAATGATCACATTGAGATATTTATAAATAAATGGATGCAACTTGAATCTATACTCATAAGTGAAATAAATCAAACTCATATGTATAAATACCGCATAGTCTCCCTAGTGTAAGAAATGGTAAGAGTACAGAAGGTTTTATGGTAATCATGGTTCACCATTATACTGCTTTGAAGTCTTATGTTTTCATTCATTGGTTGGATTGGTTTTATTCTGTTTTGCTTGATCTTAATATATGTGATTGTATGAATATATGTGATTGTCTTGCCTTTGAAGGCAAGACAATATGGCAGCCATTGTTGATTTAATATCATCTTGCTCTGAAGACCTACCATGCTCTTGTTTTTCTATTACCATTGGTTCTATCATGTTGTGTCTTATTGGATTTTAATAAGTATGACAGTATAAACAAATTTTTTATGGAAATGAGATAATGTAGCAGCCATTGTTCATCTTCGGTTATTTGGTTCAGAATGCCTTGCGATACTTTCATTCTCTTGAGTGGTTTTATTCTATTTTGTTATGTTTGACATTATTGTGTGTAAAACTAAGCTTAACTATTTCAAAGAAAGAGACATTATGATATCTATTGTTAATATCCAACTGTCTTGTTGTGAAGTGCTGTGTTGCTTACATTGTTCTGTTCTGATCTGCTTAGATCTGTCCTCTTTTGTTTTATTCCCTTTAAAATTAAAAACAAGTTAAAAAACAAAGAAGGCTTTAGCGACCTTGGCTACCTAGGCATTCAGATTTGGGAAGGAGAGACAATGGCTGGGACAGTATTGCAGTCACCTCTCAGTGATCCTATTAACCCATGATGAATAGGAATTCACGGCTTTTACAATGTGGACTCAAATCGTGTGACAAACACTACTGCTCCCTTGCATTGCACCATGTGAGCTCCAGTAAAGCCAGTGTTTTTAGTTCCTCACTAACCCTCCAGCCAGATGCACCCATCTTCTTCTCTCTCCTTTCTTAATCCTTCTGTCTTCAACCCATGAAGATTTCTGTCTCTACAGGCCCACAATAAGCTCTCCTTTCTCTGGGCTCCATTACCCAAATCCAGGCCACATGAGCAGGGCACAGGCACCTAAAAGCCATGTTTGAAAAGAATATATCTTCAAAAAATTTCCTTTAAAAGTATCAAAATAATCATAATAGAAATACATGAACTTTTTGTGTCTTTTTTACCTCGTTTATAGCATTGCTTGTATTTTAATTTTAGAGAGTGTTATGGCTTGTGTCTAGATGTCCCCACAAAGCCTCATGTGCTCATAGGGAGGGCTTTTCAGAGGTAGTTGGATCTAGGGTATATGGATATGGGTTAAGTGTGTGATAACTTATTAATCCATTGATTGGTTTGGCATAGTTCTGGGTGTGGATAATGGGAAGGCCCACACTGAGTGCAAGTGGCACCAACCAATAGGCTTGTAGCCTTCATGGAACAGAGAAGGAAAGGGAGGCTCTCTGCTGCTTCTTTGCTGTCTCCTGCCTGCCACACCATGGACTGTTTTTCCTCTGCCATATTGCCCTGCCTTGGAGCCAGCTGACTATGGACTGAAATCTCTACAAACTGTGAGCGAAAATAAACCTTTCCTGCTTTAAACTGTATCAATCATTTTGTCCCCACAGCAAGAAAAGTAACTAAGACAGAGCAAGACCCTGTAAATTTTCCAGAGTTTAAACCCTTTGAATCTGAACCTGGCCTATCCCTCTCTAACCATTTGCCCAGTGACAGTTGTCCCTCACATCAGGGGCTTTAATCATATATATCATGTCTATGGTTATGTAACTATTCCCTTGTTCATTTCTGAGTCAGGTATTTTTTTCCTTCTGCATGATTAAAGAACACAATGCATAGAAATCTGACAGGAACAGCACCTGTCACATAGTTTAAGCTCAATGTATGTCAGATACTGCTGGTATTATCATGATTTTACTTCTTTGCATCACCCTGGGGAAAAGACCTTATTTTCCTTAAAATATGGAGTATTGGCAACTGATTAAAAGCCTAATAAACACTTGCTAATTTTTATTGCAGTGATATAGTAACTTAGAAGACCATATGAAAGGCTCTCCTTGAATATAGAACAATTACCTCCACATTAGCTAAACCTGATCCTATCTCCATGTGCCGATACATACAGAGCTAGTTAAGCTATTTCCTTTTCTCTTCAATTGATTCTAAGCAATGTAAATGGAGCTGGCTGAGGTACTGATGTGTAGTCTTTGAAGCCAGGTGACAGCCCTTTTTCCTGGCCTCACTCTGTCCTTCTAAATGGTTGAGTCCAGCAGGATGAAAGAGCCAATGCTTCAGGATTGTCCAGTGGGTTGGGATAAGAGGCTATGGCTTCTCAGGGCCCAAAAGTTTACATATCACAGACTGAAGCAACAGCCTCCTAAATGTTAAATGCTACCTCAGTTGTGTTATACAGATTGATCTTTCTGCACATCCTTCTCTCTGCTTGTTACAGAGGTGCTTTCTGGCCTCCTAGCTAGCTCAGCTCGCATTACTCAGGTAATTCCCGCCATCACTCAGCCTCAAGACCCTCCTTTCTTCACGAATTAATAAATTCTGGGTTAGGGCCTCAGTCGAGGCCCTTGTTTCATGAACCCTCATGTGGACTGAACTCAGGACCCCTTGGCTGCCTGTATCTGTAAACACGTCTCAGTGTCTTTATTCTCTCTGTGGGTTGCACTGGAGGTGGTAGACTGGAATTAACTCGCCAGGGTTCCAATAACATTTCCATGGAGCTACAATTATAAACTTCCTGAACTGCAATGAGGACTGGAAAAGGGCCTCAGTAGTGACAACTAAATTAAATGGTGGTTAGAAGCCAGCATAGCTTAAAAGTTGTAAGTAGAGTATCTGTAGTATTTGGGTACCAAATTCTGGCACTACCATAAAAGCAGATTTCTAGATCAGAAGTCTCTGCTTATTTGACTGTTGAGCCCATTTCATAGGTGTTTGATGAAAATTAAATGAATTAATATTTCCATAGTGCCTCCAACCATGCCTGTAGCATGGAAGGCCTTCCATAGATGTTTTAAATAAAAACATTACTAAATAAATCTGGGAAGAGTTTACTTTAGAGAAAAAATTTTCCTAAGCAGTGCCCAGAAAATGGGTGCCTTTTATTGATTTGAGATACTGAATTACTCTTTCTAGCAATATTATTTGCATATAAACATCCAGTATGCTAATTTCATTTGTTCCCAGTTCTTCTTCCGAACAAATGCAATAACACCTGTGGCAGAAATTGACTAATCACTGACCTTAAGATCCTTATCTTCATAGAGCCTTTGTATTCAAGTTCCCCCCTCCCTGAGGTACTGGACAGTGCGATATGCCACTAAGTCCTCCTTCAGGAGTGTTGCGGGTACTGCCAGCTGCTAGCGCTCCTCAGAAATCTGTTTCCAACTGGAGAGACCTCGCAGCTACCTCTCGTGGCTTTGGACATGGATAATCAAGGTGTACCCCACTCACCACAATTTGGGACAACTCTGAAGGTCTTTCCAGCCCCCGATTTTCCTGTGGGATCAGCTGAGGCTTTGGGTGAGGCAGTGTGCAGTCCAGCTACTCCCTCTGCCTGACTCTACTCCCTTCTGTTCCCACATGTGGATCCCAAGAACACTACCTAACACATATGCTGTCTACTCACCTCCATCCCAAGGTCCACTCCCAGGGAACCCAGTATGGAACACCAGAGGGGCAAACTCATTTGTTTTTTACTAATTCTGATTTGACCACTAATTTTAATTACCTGGACTCCATCTGTAACTAAAGTGATGGTATACCCTGATTTGCCAGGAACAATACATTTGTGGCTTTCATCCTCAAAAATTAGCAATGCATTTTCCTTTCAAAATATTCCCAATTTGAACAATAAATTTTATAGCCACCCTATCGCACTGATATAGTCAGAATTTCCCAAGTCTGAACTTGAGCCTTGTCCAAGGCTCTGTCTCCTGTGCATATGTGCTTCTTCCCCAGGATATCTGAGTAGCCATAACAAATCCACACACTCAGTGGCTCAGGACAGCTCTCAATTCCATGCCAAATGAGCTGCTCTTCATTCCTGTGTTGATGACCTCCTCCCTGTCCTTTGGGACTATGGCTCCCACCAGCCCTGTAGCTCTTGGCCACTGCAGTACACCCAGATGGCCCCAGGAGGTCCATGGATTCTCAGCCCAGACCAGGCTCGAGTCTCCATCCTGGTTGCCAGGCTCGAGTCTCCATCCTGGTTGTCACTTACATGCCGTCATCCTGGACACAAGTGAAAAATCAAGTTCCCTTTGCTAGTACACATTCTTGTAGCCAGATCCCTCAGCAGAAGGGTGACTGTACATGGGCACAGTGGGTCTCATTTTCCCTGTAAAACTCTTTCCAATTCAGGGTCATGTACAGGCAATCAAGATGGCTAGATCAGGTTAGGGTTCAATAACTAGCATCTGAATTGTGCCTGGAACCCTTATTCTTACCTAATCTTAATGGCTCATGTTCTTTTTCCAGAGGTTTCCTCATAGTCTATGTGAACTGGCACAAACAGATGTGAGGAAATTGTAATCTAACTCCACATAAACCAGGTATGCGTGCAGGCAGTCCTTACTCAGTGCAGTAGTGCACAGCCTTAAAAATGATGGGTAAGTTGAAACCATGCAAAGTGATCTTAACAATCAAGGGGGCAGAATACAACCACTCTGTGACCTTTAAACCTTATCAAAACATTAAACGTTCTTACTGTTTGTTATAATCACATAGGGAAATGAAACATTAATAAAAATAACATTTATTTATTATACCATAATTTAAAACACTAGAAACATCAATATGATGATGTTTTATTTCTGTATAAAAAAGCTATCAAAAGTAGTTACAGTAGTCCTTCCCTTCTTCCTCTCATTGAATAACTGGTGATACAGAACAAGCATGTTTTCTTTGCCCTGGAAGGTAGGCATATTTTAAGTCTGGATCAGCTTTTGGTATTTTGTTTTTTGCTCTTGTGATATCATAAACTAACTGTGAGGGATCTTTGAAAGTAAAGTTTTCTGCATAAGCAAGAAGTAGCTCTTTAATTACCTGAGAATTGGGGTTATTTGTTTCTGGAGCATGAGAGCCCATTCTGATGATGAAGGAAAACTCAGAACTGAGAAATTGGCAGCTTGTAGTTAAAAGAGCTCCAAATCAGGGGTTGCGGGTTGCAGGAAAAGAATCAGGGGCAGTGTACTTAAAATGAACACAAAATCTTTCTATGTTGAAAAACAAAAGTCCAAATAGAGAAAGAGAAAAAGATGGCTGATTGATAGGTAGTACGATAGAGAGCCTCTCTGAGGGGAACAGCTCAGATGCAGGAATCTAACACCATGGAGAGGACTGGACAAAAGGAGAGGAATTCTCATGACTCAGGAAGAAACTGAGGAAAAAGAAAACGAAAAAAAAATTAAAAAGGAAGAAGCGTGGACAGAGGGCTGGACTGGGCACATTCCCAGTGCTGTGCTGGGTGCATCTTGGAATCAGGCAACTCACGATCGAGCTGAGGTCGCATCCCTACTAAGAGTTGGGGTTGGTTAGTTCGAGACCCTTGGTGGGAGGAGGTGCTGCAACAGAGAGTGGAAACAGTGAGCTAAGCTGCACAGACTTTGGTGAGTGCTGGGAACTGGGTTCCCCAGAGCAGGACAAATGGCTAGATGACATATTGGATTTGGGTAGGACAGGCTTAAATCAACAACTGAGGCAGCATCAGTCGGTGGCTCCTGGCCCAAAGTGGATTGGTAGGATCTGCCTGGGCTGGGCCATACCCCTGGTTGGGACCCAATAGCCAGGGACAAGGCTGTCCCAGACTTGTGACATCTGTAGGGCACACACTGGCCTAGAGGGGAGGGGCCAGCCCACATGGCTCCTGCGTGCGCCTCACAGATCAACAGCAGACTGGAGAGAGTAGCAGTTCCCTAGCCAGTACACTTCAGAAAAACTGTAAGCAATACGAAAAGGAGCTGAGACCTCCACCATTCAGCTGTCTGAAAGAAACCAGAAACATAACAAGACAAAGAAAAAGCCTCCAACCGCTGACCCAGGAAATATAAGTCCAGGAGAGGTAAATACAGAGGTGATCGAGGGCAGCAAACATGCAATATCAGACATGGCCTCATTGGAAATAAAGAAATACTTCTGTGACCTCATCGACAAATTTAAATCTGAAATTCTAACTCAGGTGAAGCAAGACATAAGAAGAGTAATAAAAGAAATGCTGGACAATCCTCAAGAAGACACAAATGGCAAAATGGAGGAACCCAGAGAAAGGAGAGAAGCCTTTGATGAAGAATATAATCAAAATCTAGAATACATGAAACAGATCCAAAGAGAATATAAGGAAATTAAAAACTCCACTGAAAGCTGGAAAAACTTCATAACAAAAACTAAAGACAGACTTTCAAAACTTGAGGATCGATTTACAATGTATGATCGTGAAAAGAAGGATCTCTTAAAAATAACAAGGAACCAGGAAGCAACAATACAAAGGCTAGAGGACGACAAGAGGATTTAAAATTTAAGAATAAAAAATGTGAACGAAGAAGTAGGGACAAATACAAATGAAATAAATTATTCACAGAAATAATTAAGGAAACTTCCCAAGCATAGGAAACGGAAATGTTCAGATATATGAGGCATACAGAACTCCAGCCAGTTACAACCAAAACAGATCTACACCCAGACATATAATCAGGATCCCAAAAATCCATCACAAGAACAGAAAATTAAGAGCAGTCAGAGAAAAGAAACAGATTACCTATAAAGGAAAACTCATCAAAATCACAGTGGACTTCTCGATGCAAACTACCAAATCAAGAACTTGGAGAGAAATATTCCAAACCCTGAAAGAAAATAACCTCCAACCCAGATTGATGTACCCTGCAAAACTGTCTCTCAAAATTAATGGAGAGATAAGATATTTCCACAACAAAGAGGAACTGGGGGAGTTTGTGACCACCAATCCAACCCTACAAAGAATACTGAAGGACATTCTAGAGTGAGAGAAGAAAATCACCAGGGTTCCAGGAACAACGGCAGAAAGGCCTCAATGAAAGGGGCAGGCAGTGGAATGAAGGAGAAAAGTAAACAACAATGACAGAAAAATAGCATAGCAGAGATGAGGCAGAGAAGATTGGCTATATCACTGTTTTGTCTTGACTGATTTTATTCGAATCTGCCATGCTTGATAGTATCAAGTTTGAGAGTAGAGGCAACTACTCTGAAAATGACAAGATTCAATGGATACACCCATTCTGGTTTGATTATTAACTGCCTTTGAAGTTCTATAATGTCTCCAATGTTTGGTTTTTATTAATAGTGCTATGTACTGCTATGTTTAATTATACTATGCCTGATGATATAGACAATTTTATTTAAAATAACAAGAGACATCATAGTAACTACCATAGATCACCTAGTACTGTGGTTTTGTATGTCCTTTTCATTTTGTCTTTCTCTAGGAATTTGTATTATTGACTTGTTTTAATTTTTTTCCCTCTAATACAGAAAGACTAGGTATACATGTAGAGACTTATGCATGTGCAGAACTTCTAAACAGTTTATGAGAATTGATTATAGTTATTGTAAAAAAAAAAGAGAGAGGAAAAGAAAGTATTCTAAAGGATATAACTGCATGTATGTTTAAGTGTATAGGATTGAAAACCATATTACTAAATTTCTGTTGGATAGATGAACAGAACTGATTGCAGTCTCACTGTTTAAATGTCCACTTTGTATGCTTTACTTTTGTAACTTGAACAGCTACTTCTAAGAGGAAAATATGTAATTCTCAACTACTGATTTCTTACTGTTTTTTTTCTTTTTGAAATTATGTATTATTTCTACCCTCTTTCTGTTTCATTTCTTTTGTTAAATAAAAAAAGTCCAGATAGAGAAAATAGATACATAGTGCAATAAATTGTGAAAGAGGAAACTCTTGCAAACTCTACCTATGTCAAGAAACAGGACCCAGCCAGTGCCCAGAAGCCCCCAGCATGCCCGCATCTCACCAGATCCACCTCTCTGCCTGCTGTCCTTTCCGAGAATATCCTTCTTCCTTTCTTCAGAGCCTTATCAGTTCACAAGCACAACCCTCAGCAGTATGGTTTAGTTTACTTTTAAAATATTTTTGTCTCTTTTATTGTAAAGACTCCTTCAACACACAATCTATCCCTTCCCCTTTGTTTTACTTGTTATTTATTTGTTGAGTCATTTATAGAGTTTCCCACAGTGTGGAGTTTGTATTTGCATTCCTATGCATTGTCAGTATGTTCCTTTGACCAATTTTATATCTCCTGTAAATTGCTAATTGGATCTATAGGTTAGATCTAATTGGGATTTGATTATTTTAGGCAAGACGACTTCATAGATGGTGGTACATTTGTTCACCCAAAGGTATCCAGCCATCTACAAAATATATGTAGTGTTATGAACAACCACCAATCTTTAATTCCAAGATTCTGCCTGGATCCACTCGTTTCTTTGGAGTTTCAGAGTGATGAAATTCTAATTCAAAATACTCCCTATTCTACTTTTGATCACCAGTAGTACAGTTCAGACCGGAAAACTAGAGCAAATCGATGGGAAAATTCTTGATACTCACTCCAGCTATGATCCAGCCCGGGCTCAAAGCTCTGCTATATCCAAGTAGGTTGCTAAGGTCTGAATTTGCTAAAACAGTTGTCAAAGCCAACATGGCTGTCATCAGCTCAGCCTTCTCTCACTAGTACTCTGTGGCCCTGAGAGGTCAACCCAGACCCTCAGGGCCTTTCCCCACCTCCCTACCTCACTGGAATCCAGCTTCAAGGTGGGGAGGTTCTCGTTTCCTCCCACCTTCTAAGATGTGAATTCCTTAGCCCTTCTCTCAAACATTCATGCTGGTCCCCTCAGAGTTGAAAGTAAGTCTCCTCAAGCTCAAATCCACCCTACAGGTGTGTTTAGTTTTGGCCAGCACGGGGTGCTTTTGCTTGTTTCTAAGCTGAAGGAGACCACACTAGACAGGGGACTCATTCTCACCAGTTCACTCAGAGCCCAGATCCCCATCTGGGTTATATCCCTGCTGTGTCCTGCACTTGCCACCTCTGTCTTACAACAGAGGTAGACAGGTATCATTAGCCACTTCAAAGGGACAGGACAGGAACTCAGGGATGCTGTGAAGGGCCTATGGAAGGCATGGATAGGGTAGGAGACAGACAGCAAGTGCTCTGGCAAGGAGAACAGGCCAAAGCAGTGTCCCTGATGGGAAGAACCCATCCCAGGGCCTCTCCAGCCAGCCTGGCAGAAGTTAAAGCCCACATGCCTTCTCATCCCCTTCACAGAGACAGCTCAAGGAAGCATGACCAAATGAGGCCTAAGATAATATTTGGGGAGAAAGCTTATTTTTTATGGTCTGTTTGCATTATACCGTTGGGCAAATAGAGGCAAAGAAAGACTTGTCTGAAATGGCAGGGTGGGAGAAGCACAAGCCCAATGTCAATAATTAGATATACAAGTGTTTGGTTTCATTAAACTTCTTAAAAACCATGTCTTCTTTCCTTGTCCTGAGGCAATCGGGAGAAGGGAACACAGGGGTGGAAGGAGACAGAGGGGAGGTGGGAGCCTGCAGCCAGGGGGCTTGTCTGGAGGAACTTTTGTCTTCAGCCAGCTCGGGAAGTTGGCAGGCCTGCCTGTGAGGTGGGACAGCTGGCTGGAGTCACCCTGGCTTCCTGTGACTGTGTTGATCCTGGGCAGGTGAACCAGAGTCTCAGGATTTGTCCACGAGCAAACTTGGTGACAAGCTGAATGAAAATGGTCAAATAGTCAAATCAGGGGGAAATGATTTGACCTCTGTGTTCTTCTCTGACCCCATTTGGTGACAGCTGTCACCTTTTCCTCCCCTGCCACCATGTCGGTCTACCCCCAGGCAGAGGCCACACTGCAGAGGCAGAAGAGGGTGGGTTATGTTGGTTTTTGTTTCGTGTTTTGTTTTGGTTTGTTGTTATAGCAGAGATTAAACTCAAGGCCTCATACTGAGCTACACCTTCATCCCTTTTTGTTATTTTAATCTTTAGACAAGATCTTACTTTAGCCACTAAATGGCCTGGGCCACACTTAGACTTGCCATCTGCCTGCCTCAATTTCCCCAAACGCTGGGATTACAGGCATGTACCATCACCCCTGTCTGAGGGTAGGTCGAATGTGCTGGCTCCAGCCTTGCAGCCTGGTTTTCAGGTTCCAGCTCTGAAACTCATGCATTGAGTCACCTTGGGCAAACTCTTTGTGCCTTAGTTTCTTGCCTAGAAATAGAGAAATGCTATTTTATGCACAGTTGAGAAGATTCAATGGGGAAAATGTTTACAGTGCCCAGCATGTAGGAAGGGTTCAAAACCCTACGATTTTTAGTTCTCTTTTGCCTGCTGTTGTCCTTTTATTGCCCATCACCCCTCAGAATCCCACTGGATTTGTTCAAATATGCACAAAGAAATGAAAATGCATGGTTTTCATTTTTGTAGGTCATTTTGTGCACTCAGACCTTTTTACCCAGTCCGTTTCTAGAATGCTTCTTGGATACCACTTCCTCGCCCTCATCAACACAGCTCACTTCGCATAGTACCAATACTCAGATACTCAGACTGCACTATGCATTCACTACCCAAATCTGTTACCCACCTTGCAGCAGAATGCATTCTGTTTCAAGAGAACCGATCCAAGTTAACGTAAGTAAAAAGGAAATGCATTGGCTGTACAGTTGAAAACAAATTCAGGGATAGTTCTGTCTTCAGAGATGGTTTGATGCAGGGTCTCACACAAAGTCATTAGGACCTAGTTTCTCTCTTCATCTTGCTTCTTGCTTATTGTCTCCACTCTTAAAGTCTATCCTCCTGGTGGGAAGAGGTTTGTGTGCCGAATGGACCGTGGTGAGGAACAAAACTTGCACACACTGCATTTGTTCCTTGTTTGTAATGCTTGGAGTGATCTTGTCATTTTGGGGTTGCAGGGGAAAATGTGATGTCCCCACCTGTAATTCTACAAGCAGTTCATGGACCAATGGCAGAAGGGATGCTTCCTACAAAGAAATCAGTGTAGTTTCCAAAATAAGGGGGAATGGATGCAGAGTATCTAAACTCCAGAAAATATCCACATTGTCTTCCTGGGATTCCTGATCTACTTCTTTATTAAGCCACTCATCCTGATAATTTTTTTTGTATCCTTGTGTCAGAAAGAATTCTTGCCATGTTACCTACTCTGTGAGCCACTTCTACATAAAAATTGTTCTCGTGTCCTTCACTTACCAGTGAATTATGTACTGCCTTCCTGGGCACCACTGCTATAGCTCTCTTACTGATACTGACCTTCCTATCTCTGCATGCCTTCCTTTCTTACAGATTATAAACTTTTCCTGGGAAAGAGACAAGGCTACATCTTGCCAGCACCTTGCATATAAATCCTCATTATATGCTCTTGTTGATCAAGAATTAAATATTACTTTTCTTACTTTCCACTAGCTGAATGTCTAGCAGATGGGCAAGTGGACCCCATCCAACCCAAACTCTGGTTGAGGCCAAAGTGAACTTTGTCCCAAATGTTTTCCAGGCTGAAGGGCTAATGGTCAATTCTCAACCCAGTAGGGTTTGGACTGCAAAGTCTTTTCAGTTCTCCTCAGTCCTCTTTATCAGATGGAGAGGTCCCTGGGTGTCAGACCCAGGCAAGATGCTGGCAATGAGATCAACATAGCCCCTTCCTCACAATAGACCCCCAGAAGATGTGTACCACCCCTACTTTTGCCTTCTAGAGGACATGGGTTGAGTTGGAGTGGAGAGAAGTATAGGCAGAGTCTTTTTCTCTTAGAAAAAGAAGGAAAATAAAGAAAAGTTGAAAACCTCCTGCTGAAAACCCTTGGTGATATTCTTATCTTGCTGTGTTGCATGTGTGTGACTCCAGGTGATTTCTCCAGGCCTGGTTGCACTTATTAGGAAGGTGTCAAGTTAGAAATGTCCCTCCTAGCTCTAACTTAGGGAGGGATAGATTCTGTTCATATGCTCTCAGTGGTGCCACCAAATAGCCACAGGCCATATCTTTAGGACATATGAGTCCCTCAAATTATCCTAGAGACAATTCCAGCCAAACCCTAACTTTGGCTCCTGCTATGGAACAACAGGTTAGTAAAGGACACCACCCTTAAGTCACACTGCTGTTAGTGTTATGGCTTAAATCTAAAATGGCCCTAGGTCTCACGTGTTTGGAAAATGACTGGATTATGAGGAAGTCTAGCTGATTTGCTATGGCATGGGGTGCCTAGTCAGAAGAGGCAGTTCAACGGGGCCAGGACCTAAAAGGACATTTCTCCCTCCCTGGATTCTCCTCTGGTTCTCTGCTTCCCAACTGCCATGAGGTGAAGAGCTTTCCTCCACAACACCCTTCTACCATGGCACCTTGCCTTGGAGCCATCTAACTACAGACTGAAAACATGAGCCAAAATAAACTTATTTAAGTTTTGGGTGTCAGGTATTTCGTCACAGTGGAAAGGAAAGTGACTAACACCTTTTGGTACCAGAAAAGTGGGATTGTCATTGTGACTATACTTGACCATGTGGTTTAAGTACCTTTGTGGGAGGAGTTTGGAAAAGTTTGAAGATGCCAGCTGGAGAACCAGCCCTAGAATGCTGTAGGCTGAGCTGGATGGAAGATTCTGGTTAGAGCTCAGATGAACATAATGCTGATTAAAAAGCAGATGGAAAAGACCAGGCTCAGGAGGTTTCAGCTGGGAAGACCCCACCCCTCACCCTGCAAAAGTGAAGGACATTGCTTTGAGAAGAGCTCCAGGGCACCCTGGTGGTGAATAGCCACCTAGAAAATTGGTTCCCTGGGAGTTGGTTTACAGTGCTCAGCCATCTGGGAACTCAGAGGCCTCTGCAGGCAGAATTCAAGGGTGCCTGACTACTGCTTGAGCTGGTGGCAGACCGTGGCATCATTCCATGGTGCTAGTTTTACAGGCATACAAAATGCAAGAGTTGTGGAGTCAGGGTGGTTTCCCATCCCGATTTCAGAAGTAGGTCTGGGAGGCCAGTTAGTGTACCCATGACAAGACAGTATATGAAACTGTAAAAGGGAAGCCAAAAGGGCAGTGGGGACCCCAGGAAACTGGAAAAGCCAGGAATATGGAATGTCTGAGAAGAGCCACAGGCAGTAAGAAAAGCTACCCTGAGAGAGTATCCCACGGGGGCTGCGGCAGGTGGTGCCACAGGACCAGGCCATTCAAGGCACTTGGAGTTCACTTTTCACCACAGCTTTCCCTGGGTGCTAGACACAGAAGTACTGATCAAATGTTTGCCCTGCTAGGTTTCAGTCTTGCTTTTGTCCCGTTGTTTTCTATCCCTCCTTTCCGCTCTTTTGGCATGGGAATGTTTACCTTGTACCACTGTGTGTTGACAGTGTGTAACTTCTTTCGCTATTGATAGGGGCTCACAGTTAAGAGTTTGCCTTAAATCAGAGGAGACTTTAGACTTAGACTTTTAAAACTGTTAAAATTTTGGCAATTCTTTGAGGTGGACTAAATGCAGTTTGCCTAAAGAGTTGTGCATGAGTCCTTTGGGGTCTAGGGGCAGAATATTATGGTCTGGAACAAAAATGGTCCCCAAAGCCTCATGTGTTTGGAAGGTGACGGATTATGTGGGCATTTCAGCAGATTACTGTTAGGAAGTTGGATCTGGGTAGAAGAGGAAGGACACTGGGGCATCTCCCTTCCCAGCTCCTCCCTGGACTCTGATTTTTGGCTACCACAATACAAGCAGCTTCCTTCTGCCCAGCTCCTTCCACCACCTTATGGAGCCGGTCAATTGTCAACAAGAAACATGAGCCCAAATAAACCTGCCCTTTAAGTTTCAGATGTCAGGTATCTTGATGTAATGATGAGGAAAGTGACTAAGACAAAACCCCAGCTCTGTCTCCTTCCATGCCTCAGTATCCCCATCAGTAAAATGCAGGTAGTTACCATCTTGTATACAGGGCATCAGATGAGTTAGGCAAAAGCCTCTCTGAACAGGACCTGGCATTTGGCAAGTGCAGTGTAAGGGTTGGCTGTCATTAGCATTAGTGCTCAGGAGTCCCCAAATCTCTCAAAACCACTATTGGAGCTAATACAAACCCAAGGTATGGCCCACTGGGGCTTCATCTTAGAGAAAGCTGAGTTCTGAGCAGACCTAGGTCAGGACAAGTGCTTTTGGATGTCCTCGCCTTTACCTGGAAAAGTGAGGATTGGTACCCCATTCCCACCCCCAGCTCCAGTGGGTAGCTGGAGATGTGCTGTTGATCCAGGACAGCTACACCCCACATTTTCACAGCACAGCCTGAAAGGCCGGATATGGCCTCTTTTCTCAGCCAGACATGGCTCCATTACCGTGGGGTGCATTTCAGGCCTGTTCACTATTATCAGCTTCTCACTTTCCACTGCTGGATCCTTCCCTTCCTCCCTCGGTCCCCACCAGGTGTTTGTTTTCACACAGCCTGGGACCGCAGAGGTGAGCTGTCACCTGTTCTGATGAAGAACCTGCTCGTTGTCCCTCATCTCTGAAGTGGGGATATGACTCTTTTCTCCTGGCCCCAAGTAAATCCATTTTGAGTGACCTGGGAGGTGAAGAACGGGCTGCTCAAACTGTCCAGCCCAGGCCTTCAGCAGTGCCAAGTCTCTGAGAAAAGCATCTTTTACTGACAACTACCAAGAAAGAGAGAGGTATCTGACAGAGAAAGAAAAATCAGATATTTATGCTAACATTATAGACATCAGAGTCACCAAGTTTGTGGTCCACCCTCTGCTAATTCACTCCTGTGCTGCCTTCTGCCTGCCGCACCCATTCCCAGAGAGATGGCACAAGTTGAGAGTCTCCCCTACACTGTATCAGAAAACTTTTTTGTTAGATTAAGTCCTTAAATTAGTGAGGGCAAACCCCATCTTTGAACAAACAGTTCCTTCACCCAGGAACTCCAGAGAGGGCCTTCCATGGGGAAGTGCCCATTTGGCAGCAGGTCCATTCTCCTCCCCTGGGTCTTTTGTCCCTACTGGTACTACCCTGCTGTTTTCACTGCCAGCAGGTCATCTTGTCTGCTTCATTCCCCTCCTCAGCTATGGGCTACATCTCCTCTGCCCTGCATTGCAGAGCTCAGACAGGCTGGAATTCTCCAAAAATAACCTGAGAGAGAATCAATGATATGAACAAATAGAACAGAAACACATGAACATCAGACATGCTTAGGGCAGACACCTAATCCTAAAACAGCCAGTCTTGCCACCACCACTGCTGCCACTGCCGGAGGGCCAGCCAGGTCCAACCTCATCCTGCCTACTCTTTGCACCTACTAGAAAGATCCTCTCGGGTGAAGCTTCCTGACACTCCCTCACCTCCAAGGCAGGTGGAAGTGGGTAAAAAAAAAGGGGGGGGAAGGTGTCATGCAGAGTACTTCAAACAACTGGCATAGTGTCTACACTAAGACCGAAGGGCAGGAGGGCCCCTAAGTTCTCTCCTTAGGGACCTCCCACACACACACACACTTGGTGTGACCTTTGCAGAGAGGGTCCTCACAGCCAGGGGCAGGTGGTGAAGCCAATCTTTGAGCTGAGGCCAAGATCTAGGAGTTGGGCACAAGTACCTAGCATTAGCTATGCATGCGACTCAGTCTCCCAGAACATGAAAGGAGGAAGTCTGAGTAGAGATGACTTCCGAGTCTAACATTTTCCAATTTTGCAATGCTCCCTCTCCCTGGTCAACAGTTTTCAGAGGTTCTGAACTTTAGCCCACTCAAACAGGTCTCATTGTATGTGGACATGAATATAGCACGAACCTCAACACAGTAAGCGTAAACCTGCCTGAATTCTGACCAGGCCCCACAAACCATCAACTCATTTCCTTCTTGAAACAGCATGAAGCCTGGTCTCTCCATTTCACAGGGGACACACAGAAATGCAAAGCCATTGGGACTGCACAGACATCCTCAGGTGATAACAACAATTAGCCCTTGTGCTTTGCGGTTGCTGAGGCTGGGCTCTGAGTGATGATGTCAATAACCCAAGTCAAATGTCTACTAACTGGCAAACACATAAATACAGAGGAGGGGGAGTCTATACATTCAGTGGAATGTTATTGTCCCTTAAAAAGGGTGGAAATTCTGACATGGCACTTCACCATGAATGACTTTTGAAGACATTATGTTAACTGAAATAAACCAAACACAAAAGAGCAGATACTGTATGATCCCATTATATTAAGCATCTAAAAGAGCCCAATTAATCAAGACAGAAATAGGTTAGAAGTTACTAGAAGCTGAAGGGAGGGGATGGTGGTCATTTTACTGGTTAATGGGGACAGAGTTTCTGCTCAGGATGATACAAATGTCATAGAAATGTGTAGTGGTGATGACCGTACAACATTAGGAACCTACTTAATGCCACCAAATCATATACTTACAAATGGTTGAAATGGCGGGTTTTGTGTTATGTTAAAAATCAATGCTAAAAAAGGTCTAGTAGAATGCACAACATATTTTGAGAACCTCCAAGACAATAGTACCACATGCTTTGTGTGACTCTTTATTTAATCTTCAGGACCGTTTGGGACAAGCTAACCCAGCATCATACCTACCTCATGGCAAAGAACCCAAGACTCAGCATATACGCCCTAAGGACCCAAAGCACCAAGTGGCAAAGCTGATGCAGACACCCATGTAACTCTGAGACAGAACCAGAGCAGAGGCCGCTGGGCAGTGTGAGAAACCTCAGAACGAGCCAGGGCAAAGCAGGGCACGGGGCCACCAACACTCCTACCAGGCGCACCAGGTTCCACGAATTCTTCATTTGCCTCATCTCACATTTCTCCCTGCTTTTTTTATGGCTTTTCTTCCTCTGTTTCACATCACATCAGTACCTTCCTGCCCTGCTCTTCCACTGGCATCACTACTTCTGCCCTGGACACTTCTCCTCCATGCCAGCCTGTGGGATTTGGAGCTGGGAGAGGCTTACTGTGCACCAAAGGAGAGAGGCTCAATTTTCTACTAAAGGAGAACTAGAGTGAGCAGCTGTCCTATATCCTTCTGGGACCTTCTAGGAGTGGGGTGGCTGGCTGAGGCTGGGCAGGTGACCCCACGGCTGCCAGGCCTTGGTGTGTTCCTCATTTATCACAGTGTCATCTGGCCAGCTGCCCATGTGACCAGAATCAGGGTGGCAAGTTTCTTCTTCAATAATCAAGAAGCACCCATCCCCACTAACGCATGAAACGTTTTGCGCTCAGGTCACCCAGGAACACCAAGTACTTCTCCATCCACACCACTTTACTCAAGCCCGTGGAGAACCTTACAAGGCATTAGCCAAGATTCCAAGGTCCTTAGAAACTCTGCACACAGAAGAGCTCAAGTAAAAGGACCACATCTTGTTCTAGCTGGCCATGGAGGTGGTTTTTATGCACGTGTTCTACAGCTTATGCTCCCCGACCTTTTCCCAGGGATTCTGTTCCCTGGGCCCAGATAATATCCCTGGAAGGTAAGCACCAATACCCTGCGACTCTTCTCAGGGGACTCTCAACAGCAAGCATCAACACAAGAAGAGATGCATGTGGGAATTCCAAATCACAGGAATAGTGAAATGGGCAGTTGTAAGCAAACATTTCTCTAATCATGTCCAGGAAAGGGAATCATGGTGGGATTAAAGCATAAGTGCCCTGTGCTCTTGAGACAGTCACTAATGCCCAGTGGGCAGCTCTTTCATGTCTAGTCACATTCTTTGCTTATTTTTTATTGAATCGTCTTTTTATTATTGAGTTGTAAGAATTCTTTATGTACTCTAGACGTGAGTCCCTTTCAGATACATTATTTGCAAAATTTTCTCCCATTCTGTATGTTCCTTTTCACTTTTTTCCTTTTTTCAATTTTTTTTTCTGTTCATTTTTTAATGGAATATTTTAAAGCAAAAAGTTTCCACTTTTGATACTATTCCAAAAACTTTTACTTATGATATGAAAATGAAAGGCAAATGATCATAATTTATACATAACATTCTCTTGAAAACCCAAGAGAATAAATCTACTGAAACACTGTTGCAAACAAGAGAATTCAGTAAAGAAGTAATAAAATTAATATTGTAAAAAATTAATATTGTAAAAATTATACATACAAATAAAAACCAATTGGGAGGTATAGTGGAAGAAAAGGCTGTAATTTCAATGACAACTAAAATATAAGATAGCTGGAAGTAACCCTTATAGTACATAAGAAATGTATGTAGAAAACTTTGAAACATTTTTGGAGACCTAAGAGTCTTAAAATGGAAACCTATACTTATTCTTAGATAGAAAATTTTATCATCATGAAAACATCAATTCTTTACTCAATTATTTTATAAATTCAGTAATATCTCAATAGGAAGACCTTTGGGACTTTCCGTGGAACTAGAAAAGTTTGATTCTAAAATTCATACAGAAAAAGTAATTAAGCAAGAGTGGCCGTGAAAACCAAGGAAAGAAGAGTAATAAGCAAGCCTAGGAATGAAGAAATGAAGGCTTTTGGTCCAGCTCTGCAGAAACAAACTGCAGAAGCAAGTTTTCATCATTTCTTTTGGGGCTGGAGCTCCTTAATGGCAGAATGAGCTCCCAGACTAGAAGATGTCTACCATTCCTTTCTGCTTTAGAGTTTTGAGATTGATTCTGTTACAAGATATTAGCTCAGATATTCCAGAGTTGGTTGGTACTATGTTTGCTAAACAAGGCCAGGACAGCTCAGCTTGGGAAAGCAACAAGAATGACAATTAAGGAGGTGAGCTTCCAGGCACTGAAAAGCCCCTTCAAAAAGCGATCGTGTTCCTACTGCCACTCTGTCTCCTACTGCTTCACAGACTTCTATCAGTAATTTGACCTGGCTTCTCTCTCCATTACTTGCCCACTGAGAAAGTAAGCCATGTATTTGGGTCTTGAGGTAGCCCATTTCTTAAGAGTCACTCTGAATAAGAGAAGAGAAAAAGCAGAGACAGCCCACAGAGGGAAGGTGAGTCATCCAAGACAAAAAGAAGAGAAAGCGGAGACACAGAAAACAGTATCCCTATGTAATAGGACATCTCAGCCCAGCCACCCCCATTAGCTAATCTAGAAAAGCACATGCTAAAACAGAGAACCAGAGGAATGTTCACAACCTCAACCTTGACTGAAGTAGAATTAATGAATCAATATCTTTATGCATGAAAGAGCAAGTGTGTTACAGCCTGTGCTCAGTACTTACCACTTTGACCAAAGCAGAATAATTGCACAAGAAGAAAAGGAAAACCATCTCTTCTTCCTCTACCCAGTTAGAAAGGACTTTCTGGGAAAGGCAAGATTTGAAAGATTTCCTATAAGAGAATGGAAGAAGATGCTCTATAAAGCTTGTTAGGCTCTGCTTTCCCCAAAACCGAAAGAAGACAAAAGATAGAGAAATAGGGCTAGAGCCACAAAGAAAGGAAGAAATAAGGCTTCACTTAAAAGAAGGCAGAACTGAGGAACTGAGAAAGAATTTGCAGCTCAGGATTTTCAGGCACAACAGAAAATTCTTTAAGTGTACTGACAACTCTAAGTACATTGAACTTTTCTTACAGTGGTAGAACAATTAATTCCTGAGTCCCAGACCCCTGCCTGGGAGTTTCAGAAGTAACTCTCTGGGACTGCTATAACTCTCTATGATACGACATTACAGGGTGTCTGGGGAATCAGTGTCGGACCACTTCCCAGCATCCTTCACCTACCCTTGGAAATGTAAATTATGCTATAGCATCACTAGGGGTCAGGCAATGGCTCAAATTCAAGTCAACTGAAGTCATCATTCAACTCCTACCTCAAGTCCAGCCACATGCTAAAGGCCATGGTGAACCCAAAGGCAGCCAAGTAGGGTCCATGCTGCTAAAGAGTTTATAACTGGAAAAAGAATTCAAATTGGAAAACTGTATGATTTATGTAATCTTCACATGTACCTAAATGTAAACATGAGGGGAAAGCAAAGGAAACAGGAAAACCAAGAGACTAGGGAGGTCCATGGGGTGGTTGGAATTCAGCCCCACTACACTCCCATGTGGGTGAGGCCAACTTTCCTTCTCCCTGCTGCAGGCACAAAGGCCAGGGGTGGCCAAGCCAGAGGCCAGGGATGGACAAGTAGTGAATCTTCTAGAAGCTCGGCAGCAAAACTCTAAATGAGTACTTCTCCTATCCTATTTTTTTTTTCAGGATTGCTTGTTTGAAAAGGGAACAGATTTTCCTGTGATAGCAGCCAGAAAAACAGAAAATAAATCACGAAAGGAGTGGCAAGGATGAGCCTGGAAATGAAGTTAAAATATCCAGGCCTGGAGAAGATACCATGGCTTTTTTCTCCTCACAACATCTGCTCTGCTTAGGAGATGGCAGACTCAGCTGTGCTAATGGGTCTGGGGACATATTCTTCTCCCGGACAGCCCCACCCACCGCTCTTCCCACCCATTTCCTCCAAAAGCCTTTTGCAGATGGTGCCTCTCAGTTCCGAGAACCAATCTGGAGCAAAGATTAAAAGACCAAAATTCCAGGAACCATTTTTTTTTTTCTTGAGCAGTTTGGCAAATGCTACTACACTAAGACCTAGAGAATTGTTTAAGAGTGACAATCAAGATGCTGGAGAAAAGTAAAGGATTTCCACTAGGCATGGGACCAGTCCTCCAAAAAGCAGTTTCTGAGGGAAGGAAGGATTCTTCGCTCTTTCGGGGGAAAGTTCACCTCCACCAGGGTTCAGGGCTGCCTCCTGCCTTACTGGTTCCCTCCTTCCTTTCCTCTTCCCAGGGATAAGAACCATCCACATATTATAATTATAATGTAACCTGGAAAAAGAAGCAATGAAAAGCTCAGGGCCTTATAGGATCAGGTAATTCTGAAGAGTCTTCTATACAAGCCACAGTGCTCCTTTGAAAGGACATCTAGTAATCCAGTAAACTTTTGCCCATTTCTCTCTTGAATGATCATTCCTTATATTTGAGAAGTTCTCTCAGAATGCAGTGGGAAAGGATAGAAAGATGAAAACAAGACAGACTGAAAACATATGAAAGACAGAAAACAGAAATTATACTTTCAAATTATTGGGGAAGAAGAAACATGAATAATAATCAAAATACTGTCCTAAGAAGAGATTGTAAATTGAGACCAATAACAAATGACCATAAACTAGATGACTGGATAGAAATTTGTTCTTTTACCATTTCAGGTGCCAGAAGTACAAAGTCAACATGACGGCAGGGCTCTGATCCCTCTAGAGGCTCCAGCAAAGAATAATTTTTTTAGCCATTTTCAACTTCTAGTGTCCCCAGATGACCCTTGGTTTGTGGCAGGTGGCAGGTAACTGAAGTGTCTGCCCCCATCTCCTCTTGGCTTTCTCTGTCTGTACCTCTTTCTGTATTCTGTCCTCTCCTTATAAGGACACCAGTAATTGGATTTAAGGCCCACACTAAATCAAAGATTATTTCAACCCAAGGTCTTTTAACTAGTTATATATGGAAAGAACTTACTTCCAAATAAGGTCACATTATACCATTCGTTCCAGGTGGCCATGAATATGGGGAGTACATTATTTAACCATCTTCACAAACCTAGTAAATTAGGAGACCAATATGAAAGTAGAGAAATCCTAGCATTTGCCAGTTTTCAAGTGTCTTCAGGTCAAAATAATCAATATACCAATGCAGCATATTTAACCCTCTTTCTTGAACTCCTACAATTTGGCCAGAATATACTTTTTCCCATAGAGTATCCTAAGCCTGACGCTCAACAAATATCTGGTGAATGACATTAGATATGAGAGGTGAGGGCCAACGTGGTCTTCCTGCAAGTTTGGCCACACTGCTTCTTTGGATTAGATCAGCGATCTTCACATCAAGGCATGACACATGGCCAGGGGAAATCCAAGACCTTCCAAAAGGTGTGCTGTGGGCCCAGCACATTTAAGGGAATCCAGTTCTTGATGTACAAATTTCTGACTATTTTTCCTAACATATCTAGCTGAGACTGTCTTATGGTCAAAGCTCCTTTGCCTTGCATAATCCCAATTACTAAAACAAAAGGGATTCCTCTCATCCACCCTGAACCTTAATTACTATGGTGCCTTAATTACTCTGGTTGCTCCCAGGAGACAAAAGCTCGTACGGCATCAGATAAAGAGAAAATCTAATAACAATCTCACCTCTTCCCTCCCCTGAATGTTACTGTCAGAATGATCTTCTCTGTGGCAGAGTCCCCTGAGAGCAAAGCCAAGCAGAGCAAAGAGTGCCAGAAGAAATACTAAGGTGGCAGTCTCTTGTTTCACACAAGTGACAAACAGTCAGGCTCTCTACCTCCTCTTTCACGCTGCCAAAATCGGAGCTCATAAACGAGGCTTTCTCCTGGATGCATGTTGACACGCTTACTTCAATTTAAAAATGGAGTCTGGCATTTTCTGAGAGTCAGTGTGATTTGGCCATTTGGTTTGGCACTGGATTTAGGCTATAGAAATGTAGTTAAAAGGTGAACAAAATCCAAAAATTAAGTTTAATCAGCAGCTTCATGAGTGTATGTTTATATATCTAAGTTTTATTGAGAAAAACTTTGTATTTGCCAGGTATGTTAAAAACATTTTGCTTTTTCTAACTCAATCAGATTATATCAAGTTAAACAAGGCACTTTTGGTTAAAAAAAAAAAAACAGCTATAATTAAGTCATGTTTGAACCTTTGTGATATACTTCCTAGAAATCTGAAATCTGAATGAGTGTAATGACTGATAATTGACTTTTTCTTGATCTGGCAATTCTCCACACTTTTCTTTCATCTAAATTGATGAAGAACCTACTTGAATTGTCAGCTGGTAGATCATTAAAATGATTTTTTATATGAAGAAGCTAAAACAATTGAGAATCATTGCTATAATGATACTCTTTCTACGCCCATCGTATTTTGTGAACACATTTTCTCATCCTGTCTACCAGAACAGAAAATAAGGAATAGAATAGAAGCTAAGCATTGAGCCAGTCTAATAACAGTAATAGTCACCCATGGACAGATAGGACCGCAAACCAAGAAAAAGAAAACCCTTCCATGTCATTGAGATGTATTTCCTATAACACTGTATTTTTGTTGTGTATTAAGTTCTGCACTGTATTTATAGTATCTTCATCAACTATATAATAAAATTATTTTAATGGATAATATAGAAAAATTTTAACATTTAGAGCTTTTGATCACAGGTGGTTTGTAAAGTTAATTTTGCTGTGTGTACACATTTTTTATTACAAAGATATAAATATAAATGCATATGAGGATAAAATTTTATGGGGAAGGGGGTGAAAGTATAGATTCAAGGAGAAATATGAACAATGTAAAATTCCTGAAGGCTTAAGAACAGCTTATTCATATATTTTTAAACAGATGATGGTAGGTATCAAATTTCTCTGGCATTTATATTCCATTGTGTACATTCAGAGCGTAATGTTACAGTTTTATACTGCTGAATTTTCAATGTTGTAGAAATTGCCACCTTTGCAATTACTAGGTCAGTTTGTGATGACAGTATGTAGCTATCTATCTATGTGCTCCTGCTGCCTCTCAGCCTTGGCTTAGCCCTACCTGTTAGGGAGACTACTCTTCTCTCCTGGCCAGGGCAGCAAATACAGAAGGCTACAGGACTTGTGTAGCCCCGCAAGAGTAGGATTCTGGAGGATACCTGTGATGTATGTGGGGAATGGGGGTTTGAAGGGATGAAAACTCATGGTTGGCCAGTGCACCCCACACACACCCTACCTCCAGAGTCCAGCAGAGGGAAATCTGAGCTAAGTTCTCTGAGCCAAGAACAGCAATGGGTAGTATCTACAGATCACAGACTCCTACAGGCCCTCTGCCTTCGTCAGTGCTATGGCTCATGTCCAGATGTCCCCCCAAAGCCTCATGTAGTCATAGGTGGGGCTTTTTCGGAGGTGGCTGGGTCTAGGGTATGTGGCACTGGGATTGATTTATGGTGCGATGCCAGGATCAAGGGCACTAAGATTAGGGGTTTGAGTGCAACCCATGCTAAGAAGCCTGGATAAAATAAAAGGGGCAGAAGGATGCTATTAAGTCCCTTGCTTCTTCATTTTTGCTGTCTTTTGCTTACCTGAACTGGTGCTCCTCTGTGATACCCCTCTGCCATTCCACCCTGTCTTAGAGAAAGTCAGTTATGGACTGAAACATCTACAAACTGTGAGCCAAAATAAACCTTTCCTCCTTTAACTTTGAGTATCAGTATTTTGTCTCAGCAATGAGAGAAAAGTAACTAAGACAATCAGATTCTTATAGGCAAGTAAGCAGAGGAGTCTGGACTGCACACACAGACACCCTTAAGAACTCGGTCCACCCACTTACTACTCACCACATCCTTCCCCCAGCAAGGCTGGACAAGAACTCTGGAGAGAAAAAGAGGGAGGATGGGTCCACCCAAGCTGCTGTTTCCATACAGAAACTACAGGGTACTACCTGCTGCAATCTTACACCCTCTACCATACACACATGTATAAAAGAGGAGCAAAATATCCACAGTGTTCCTTTAAGATTATCTACAATGCAAGAGAACCACCATATAATTGCCGTAATAAAGGAAGCAATGTCTTAGAGACAGGCAACAAGAAAACACAGGAGGAAGAGAGAGTTAAAATAGTTTTAAAGGTGATTTGAACCTCACAGCGGCTACCAATGTTCATTGTCCTCCCCTCACTCCATCCTTAATGTTTTCTCTGTGGTTAGGAGTTGTAACCTTGAAAATGCCAGAGATTGGCTAGAGACAGATAAATCGAATATTTGGGGAAAGGAAATGAGAGAATTGAGCGGAAAGAGGGGGGAAAATTCTATCTCAAATCCAGTAACACTGCCCTAATTCATTTCATTACCAGGGATAGACAGGGCTTATAAATGACGACATTATAAGCTGAAAGGCGATCCCCTGGGAAAAACTTATGAACTGCGGCAGTAATTACAGATTGGCTCCCCACTGCCTCTGATGCTGATCTGTGCAAGCACCTGGAACGATGGGATGCAGTGCCTTCTACCGAGACCAGCAACACTGGGGCTGTAAACAGTGTGACAGCCACAGCGCTTGCCTTTTGGGGCAGCCCTGGAGTGAGTCCTTGGCACAGAAAACCACAAGACCTGGGTCCAACCATAGGCCTATGGTTCCATTGTCCTTTTGGTGGGCACAGAGCAGTGGCACCCACCCACCTTCCAACCCAGTTTGGCCACCTTCTTCCAGGCACTCAGACCCCCCCTTATTTAAGCAGCTTGCTATAGTCCCTCCTGTCCAGGCCACTTCTCTCCTAGAGACTCCCAGCTACCTTCTACCATGCCGCAAGTTCTACCTCTCCAAGGCCTCTCTCATTTCCCATCACCCTACTCTGTTCTCAGGCTACAGATCATCTGCTGTCTTCTGAGCTACAGCACCTGAGCCTTTGACCTGTAATTCTCTAGTGGTTATTTATGTGGACTGATCCATCCGTCCAGCCTAGGGCAAGGATCATAAGCCCCTCTTTACTTCAATTATGCAAACATGAACGGAGCACCCCCAGGGTACCACACACTGTACAGGTTGCATTATTGAGGGAGAAGAAAATGCTCTGCACCCAAGAGGTTGCATCCCAATAGGAAAACCAAGGTGACCAAGCACAGCCCAGAGTGTCACTTCCACAGCCAAGTTCAGCCCAGAGAAAGGCTTAGTACCAGACTGGGGGAATAATTTATCTTTAAATGAATGCAAGACAACCTGTGACAGTCCAGGGAGCAGTGGTGGGAAGGAGATCTAGCCAGTGTCTTTCTGGGTACTGAGCCACTAGGTGTGGGCTTCCAAGGAAAGGTGAACACACCCTCTGCCCTGGTATTTTATCTATCTGGAGGCCCAAAAAGGACTTTGAGAGCCAGGATTCCTGCTGGCGCCCACAGAGTACAAGGAGAACATTCAGTTCACAGGCAGCAGGTGGTTTCTAACATCCTGAGAAGCTAATGAAAGTTCAGTGTGTTCTGCCCAGAAGTACCCAGAGATACATGTGATGTGAGTCTGCTTCGCATGCAGTTTCAGGGGTCACCTACTCCCAGAAGCCATCCATGGAGCCCTGCGCCTGCTGTGCCTTAGTTTAAACACGTGCCTGCAGAGTGGTGCCTGCAGAGTGCTTGCTATGAAACTGCACTGCAGAGAGCTCACACTGTAGCATGCTCACTACAGTGGTATTACACTAATAGATGACCTTGAAATTTATTAGGCCAGTCCCCTAATTGTGTTTCCTGATAGTTCTCTCTGTAGCCTGGTGGAGCCTGTATAAGCCCTTAGCCAGAATTCACCTATTGTTCAGGTAGGATAGGCAACAACTGCATGGTGGCATTTACGGGGTTCGGGGAATACCCTACTTTTCAAAAGCATCTTCCCCCAACAATCTTCCTTTCATTTTGCTGTGCCTGGAATTCTACTGTAACACAACCATTAATGCAACATCCCTTTGAGACAAGAGTTCAGAATGCCTGGTTTATGAAGCTCTACCCTCTCTGCAGGAAAAGCCCAGTATTTAAGGCCAGAAGATAAATAGAGATGTAAAGAAGAGGAAGGGGCCCTGAGCATAGAGCATCACACCACAGAGATTTACCAGCCTGGCCTTTGCCTGCCCCCAAAGGACTATAGGGACCTTATGACCTGACAACCTACAAACACTAAAATGTTATGGGAAAAGTTTTGTGAGTTAATGAGAACTGTCAAGAGCCTTTGGCTCTAGAAAGTTTCAATTTATTCAAACAGAAAAGGGTTCCCTAAAAGGAGAGTAAAGGCACAAGGATGAACATGTATTAGGTTTGATGAGATGGTTTATTGGGTTTCTTCTATATGTAGATGTGTAAACTATCTCATTCGATGCTCACAGTATCAGGGAAAGAAAGTATTATTTTCCCCATTTCCAAGTGCAGAACTGAGCTATGCTCAAACTTACAGAGCTAGTAGTCCTCAAGCCCAGATGCAAACTTGAAGTTGTCCATATTCAAAAGCCCTTGAACTTTCCTGCTGTACAATAAATTGAGGGGTTTTTGTTTTGTTTTATTTTTGCCTCTGGACAGAACACAGAGCAGGCCTGTGGCCATTTCAGCTCAGAATCAGGGACAATTTGAGGAGACCAAAATTGTCCTGAATGACATCAATTTAACAAATTTGGAGATGAACCAAACTCCACTCTTTCCCATGAAATCAGTGCTGATTCTGAATCACACTGACATGATCTAATCACTTTTCTTTTTCAATATACATATCCTGAGGACTCTAGGGACTTGCAAAATTTAAAAAGTGGAATATTTTCCACTTTTCCCTGGATCCAAAGCTTTCAGGGGCCAAGATGATGTTAATACACACACTTCTTCAGGGATGTCAGGTATGAGGTCCAGAAGAACCCAAGAAGGCCAACCCCTGTGACTCCAGGTAAATCTGACCAGTGACTCCTGTACCCTCATACTTTCTGATAGAAGAAAATCACCAAGTTGGAAAAATAGTCATTTCCAGCTACACCCATTATTTCCATAATGCATTTTTCTTTTTTAAAGAATTATCTTTATTTTGTTTCTTTGGCATCTCCTATTATTTACATGAACAAGTGCAGTTCTATAAATGTGATAATCATCACCACTGTCATAACAGCTGACATCAAGGAATTCATGAACAGTCTAAAAAATCACTCTCCAGCAAAAGGCCAAGCATGATTAGAAGCCTTCTAATATGTCTAATCTGTCTAATCTAAGACAGTCGGTGTTGAGACAAAGATAATTTTTTCCTTTTGTGAAAAGCAATTTTTGAAGCATTTATTAATTTTTGTTTCCAGATTTTTCTTCCTCTTTATCTCGTGAAATTTATTTTTAACTAGATTTTTAAAATAAATCATTCTCATAGTGACTCCATTAGACCAGGAAATAGAAACTAACCAAGGTACTGGTATCTACATGCAAATAAACATTTTTGCACACTAATATTTTCAGACTGATGACTTTTGAGGTCTAACTGGAAAGATTTCCCAGCAAAAAGCCATACAGACAACTTTTTTTGAAAAACATACTTCACTTATTAGAAGGTTCTGCAGAAAACATTTTTGGATATAACCTGTCTTATTGCTGATCAGTTATTATTATAGGGGTTCCCACCAGAACCATGTTCCAAAAGCTATTTATCTCAGTTGCATAAGCAGAATGGTATTTCAAAATCTCATTTTTAAAAGGCATTAGTCACCAGTATAACAAAACACATGCTCTGAACCAATAAAATTTAATGTTCAAATAAAAAATGCTTGTTTACATGCATTTTTATTCACCTCTCTTTATAAAAGAAACCATGTTTTCATAAGATATCCTTGTAGTTGGCTGACACTCCCACCCATTTCTCTGCCTCCTGTGAAACTGGCCCATCCCATTACCATCACCCCGAGAGAAGGCAGATATCCAAGAGGGAGGAGTAGACTGACTAATTAAGACTTCATGATTCAAAGTTAACAGTAAGTAGCTCTTGCTCCCCACCCTCCTGACTCATCTAGAGTAAGACCGATTTCTATAGGCAGGTAACTGTCTACATGAATGTTTTCACATCTCTGCTCCCAGAAATCACTCACTTTGAGGACCCTGCAAGAGGGTCCTTCCTCTCTATGCCAGCAGAAAGAAAGAAGCCGGTACATGTATTATGGTACAAGAATAATAATGAACAGACTTTTCTGTTTTCTCTTCTCTTCTTTCTCTTCTTTTCTCTTCTCTTCTCTTTTCTCCTCTCCTCTCCTCTTTCTCTTCCCTTCCCTTCCTCTCCTCTTCTTCCTCTCTCTTTCTCTCTCTCTCTGTTAGAGATGAAACAACTGAACCCACAGCTTCATGCATGCTAAACACTCACTCTACAACTGAGCTAACCCTCAGGAACCACCCCCCCGCCCCACTTCTTAACACTTCTCCAAGGTGTGGAAGAACTTTCCATCAACATAACTACTTGTTAAATTTAACTTTTTATTCACCCATAGTGATTGAACCCTATGAGATAGGGCAATTGTTCACTTTAAGCCATGGTAGCTCAATTTAGCATTTTGAAAAGTCTTCTATCTAATCCAAATATTCCAATTGAAGTTTATGGCAGTATCTAATTTTTGTCTGTTATTATGTCTGAAGTATTTCTTGCACAGTTCATAACTAATATAGCACAGTATCATAAACATAAATGAGGTCACTCATAGGCTGGCCTATGTGCTTAGCCACCATGGAAAAGGATTTTCTGAGTTAAGGACAGCGTTCCTTCCTGTTACTATAAATCAAAATACGAATTATATCAAGTAATATTTTAAGAGCTTATTCAGTAGCAGGCTAAATGTTTTATTAGGCTTTTAATTTGGCACTAAAGCCCTAACAAAACATTAAGCCTAATAGTAACCCAGGGGAACCATATGGACAGACAAATACATCTTGGACACTATTTTGTACACACAAGTACAAATACTACTAAATCTTCCTCTACTTTGCCTGAAAGCCTTGCAAATTCTAGACAACTACCTCTCTGTCAGAGTTCAGAAAGAGAATGAGAAAACAAAACTAAGCTGACACCACTTTTTGCCCATGATGTCATTTTGTGTCTTTCAAAGCCTATGGGCCCGATTTTGATGTCAGGGTGTGTAGCTTCACAGTGACAGTCTCAAATGAATTCGAAGAGGGAAATAACCTTTCAGCTCCAGGGCACTCATTTTCCCCAAGAAGACAAATATAGCCCAGGCTGAAATCACTTAGTGTCAATCAAGGTAACCAGATCAGCCCAGTGTTAATAATGAATTTGGTCACGTGCCCCCACGGAGAGAAAAGTGTGAGATAGCTGAGCACTTGTTCCATGTGACACCCACTGGCTTCTGTGTCAGGCCACAGTTCTCCCAGCTGGGAAGCAACAGGGTAATTTAATCTGTCACCCACTCTAATTGCTAAACAGAGAGAATTATCAGGGTTGCCAGAAAAGAGTTTTCAGAGCACTGGGTCCAGGCTTAGAAGCAGGCACGCAAAGCCACACCTGAGTCTTCATAAGGGGTACACTTAGGTTTTGTGGGGGTTTAAAGCTTATACAATTTGAGATCTCTCTTTAAGGATAAGGATGTAAAAATTATAAATACACTTTCCCAGGCAAGTAAGGGGCCTAGAAGCTTAAGCTTTATTAGCATAATGGGGAAGCTATCTCTGGTTGTCATGGAAACTGAAAGTTCATTAGCCTCTTGTCTATAAAGTGAATTCTGGATTGTGATTCTATGGCAGTACATCTTCTCTAAGCTTATGTAACCATTTGTAATTTTCCATGTTTCCTTACATGACTATTGGTATGAATATAATACTAATCTCTCAATTTATGTCACATACATGTAGGAAAGTATTTTTGACTGCCGTCGATTGCCAATTGGTATGCCCTGGACCTTCTCTATGATGTCAGCTCTAAAAATTTAAGGATATAGTCCAAATACCTATAGTTTCCCCTATATGATCTTCAATAAAACCTCTGAAAAGAATGATCATAGATTCCACCAAAAGAAATAGAACAACAGAATAAAAAGAGACCCATAAAGCAGTCAATTTTCACAAGCACTGCCTGTCCTAGTTAAGGATTTATAAGCAAACTAAAAGCACTATTACCCTAAATGAGAAAAATCCAATAGAATTTATTCCCTGCAATGTCATGTGCTTTCAACATTTTAAAACAGTGTTATATAGATTAAAAGAAAAAGTTGTACTATCATCTGAACAGAAACAGAAAAATTATTTCATGAACCTTAACACCCATTGTCAAGAAACACCAAAGAATTGGAAATAGAAGAAAATTTTCTTTACTTAAAAAATGCCAGCTAGAAACTTGAGCAAATATCATACTTAAGGGTGAAAAAAGAATTATTTCTAGTGATGTTAAGAACAAGATAGGGGCTGGGGATTTAGCTTAGAGGCATAAGTGCCTGTCTGGCAAGCATGAGGTTGTGAGTTTGATCCCCGGTACAAAAAAAAAAAAAAAAAAGAATAAGATAGAGATATCATCATGACTAATCTACACTGACTGGGAAGTCTTAGACAATTAAATAATGAAGAAAAAAAATAAGACACAGAAGTTTAAAGGAAGAAACCAAACTGCCAGGTTTTCCATAAAACAATTTTGTGCCTGAAATATTTGAAAGAACCATCTGAAAAAAAAAAACTATCAGAATCATAGAGTTCATTCAATTAGGAGGTCAAGCAAAAAACTAACATATGAAAATTATATCGTTTCCTCTATTCTACAGTAACTACTACAAAATGTCAGGAAAAATGAATTATTTACAAAATCTTAAAACTATGAAATACCTAAAAATAAATGTTTGCAATATATCTTGCATACAACAAAAATGTGCAAGAGCTAACTGAATAAAAATGATAAATTTTTACTAAAAGACATAAAGAAAAATTCAAATAAGTGGGAAAAATGTTCATGTATCTTGTTGAAAAGACTTGGCCCTGTAAAAATATTCATTTTCCCCAGCTCGTTCTATAAATTCAATGAAATCGTATTCAAATTCCCAGTGGGACTTTTCAAAGAACTAATAAACTTATTCTAAAATTCCTCTAGAAGAATATCCAAGGAAATTTTGAAAAATGAAGTTCTAAAAGAAAGACCATGCTGGTCTGAATTTCTGAAGTAATCCAGCAGGTCCAGATGGAGGATGAGGGGACAGGACCGCAGAGGCAGTGTACACAAATGGCGAGTCACTCCGTGACCTTGAAGGATGTGGGATTGTGTTAAGTAGTAGAGAGACAGGCTTCAGTACTAGATACAGTCAATCTGCCAGGAGAAACCACCAGGTGATGGGAAGTCCTGAACGGCATTTTCTGGAGCAGGATGATCTTCAGCCACAACACCACAAAACTCCAGAATGTTTTGACAAAACCACTTTTAGAAAGCCACATTACCCAGACCTATTATCAAGCTCAATTTCTACCATATTTCTATCATGCTACACTAAACATCAGTGAAATGAAAATAGCCAGGAAGCCCAAGTGCCTGGTAGCACTAAGACAATACAACAGGCCACATGGTGCCTGGTTATTGTCACCATTCAGTCCAGCCTCCACTGGACTGCTTCAGAAATAGAGAGGAGCGTGTTCTCTCTTTTACAACTCCCTTTTCAAAATTTCACGTAAGGATAATACTTATTTACTAGGAGGAGTTAAGCAGGACAAGTTAGCCATTGCATATCACAATATCAAAACATAATGCAAAACAATGGGAAACAAAATATGATATTGGTGCAAAAACTTTAAAAATAGTTTAATAGGACAGAAAGGAAAATTTTCATGCATTCCATGGGAATGTATATATGACAAAGTTGTCATTTGAGGTCAATGGAAAGGCCAGCTAATTACTTTAAAATGGTATTATATTATCATTTGGAATTTTTTTTTCAGTACTGGGGATTGGACCCTTTACATTGAGCTATATCCCCATTGCTTTTTTATTTTTTGAGATAAGTTCTTGTTAGGTCTCTAAGTTACCTAGGCTGAGCTCAAACTTAAAATTGTCCTGGGTCCCAAATGAGACATCACTACTTTCAACTATTCAAAAATGTAAGTTTTAGAAGGATTAAAGACCTAAAAACAATTCAAAACCATAAAATACTGGAAAAAAATGTTAGAAAACACAACATAGGGGAAGCCTTTGTAAAAAAAAAAAAGAGGAAAAAATGGTTGTTTCTCTGTCAAATTATAAAACCCTGCCACAATGAATCTCCATAAACATATTAAAAGAAATGTAAAACATCAAGAACATATATTTGCTTCACTTTTATAAATAATTGTTATTCAAAACATACAAGAACTCCTTTAAGAAAAAGCCAAATGGCCTAGTAGAAAAACAAGTGAAAGACAGGAATTGGTAATTTATAGACAATAGACCATAAATATTATCAACAAAAAAGTAAACCTCACCCAAGGTAACAGATTAATAATACTGAGGTACCATTTTGTTGCTTGAGTTCAACAGTACATTTGTTTGTCTGAGGAAGTCTTTATTTCTTCCCTCATTTCTGGACAATATTTTCATGGTATAAAATTCTGATCTGACAGGTACTTTTGCTCAGTGCTGTAAAGATGTCTCCATCATCTTTGGTTACAAGCTTTCTGACAAGAAGTCTCTAACTTTTGTCTTTGTTTCTGTCTATAATGTCTTTTTCTTCCTATTTCTTTCAAGTGTTTAGCTTGTCTTTGGTTATTAACAGTTTAAATATGATAGACCTGTATCATTTTGCTTTTTTTGTTTTTGTAGTTTTCCTTGAGAGTCACAGGACTTCTCAGATTCATGGTCTGTGATTAACTTTGGAAAATTCTTAACCATTATTTCTTGAAAAGTTTCATCTGCCCTTTTCTCTTTGTCTTCTCTTTCTGGGATTGTAACTTATGCATATTACATTTTTGATGTTTTCCCTCAACTTTTGCATCTCTGCTCTGTTTTTCTTTTCTTTGCTTTGTATATGTGCCCCTCAGTTTGGGTAATTTCTGTTGCTCTGTCTTCACATTCATTTATTCTTTCATTGGCAGTACCAAGTCTACTAATAAGCCCACTAAATGCATTCTTTATCTTCATTGCCAGACCTTCTATTTCTAACATTTCCATTTGTTTTCTTTTCATTTTTCTATCACTCTACTTTGCCAATCCATTTGCTGTTTCACAGTGTCTGTCTTTTCCAGTAGAGCCTTCAGTATATAAACCACATTTATTTTAAATTTTCTAACTATTCCAACATTGTGTGTCATATCTGAGTCTTAATGGTGTGGATTACTTTATCTCTCTGACAGTATTTTTCTCTTGCTTTTTCAGTATGTTTCATAATTTTCTGATGAAAGCAAGACATCTCATATATAGTGGAAATGAAGGCAAATAGCTCTCATGCTTGTAAATAAATACATCTTCCCCTCTGCCAGGCCTTTGCTGCGGGATTTGAGTTCATTTAGGAGGTGCTTTGTGCAGATATTGTTGGTTGTCTTTCCTTTCTTCCTTGCTAAGAAATTCCAGTTATTCAAGTATGAAGTATGATGCTTGGGGGGCAGAGAAAGCCTTCTCCCACTTTCAGAGTATGAATCATATTTAGTTTAGGTTAGTCACAGAAATATGATTCCCCTTTCCTAGCAATTGATTTAAAAGTAGGTGTGTGGCTGATCCAAGATGGCCGACTGAGCGGTGGCATGATAGAGCCTCTCTGAAAAAAAGCCAACTCAGATGCTGGAATCTGACAAGATGGAAAAAGCCAGACAAAGGGAGAGGAATTCTCATGACCCAGGAAGAAACTGAGGAAAAAGAAAAAGAAAAAAAAAAAAGAAAGAAGAAGCAGGATGGAGGGCTGGAGCTGGGCAAGCTACAGTCACTGTACTGGCACATCTTAGAGTCAGGTGACTCATGATTGAGCTGAGATCGCGGCCCTGCTGAGAGCAGGGGTTGGTGAGCTCGAGACCCTCGGCTGGGGGAGGTGCTGTGGCAGGGAGTGGAAATAGCAAGTTAAGCTGCACAAACTTTGGTGAGTGACGGGAACTGGATTCCCCAGGGTGGGAGGACCAGCTAGATGACATTTTGGAGTTGGGCAGGGCCAGCTTGAATCAAAACCTAAGGCAGTGTCGGTTGAAGGCACCTGGTCCAAAGCAGATTGGTGGGATCTGCTTGGGCTGGGCCAGGCCCCTGGTTGAAATCCAACAGCCCAGACTAGGCTGTTCTGAGCCAGTGGCATCCCCAAGGAACACACAAACTTGCTGAAGCATCCACTGGGGGACGTAGGGGGAGGGGCTGGCTCACGCGTGCACCTCGCAGATCATCAGCGGACTGGGGGGCGGCACTTCCCTATCCAGGCGCTGCAGAAAAAACTGGGCAGTGCAAGGGGCCCGGAGACTTCCACCACCCACCCATCTGAAGGGGGCCAGAAACATGACAAGACAGAGAAGCAGCAAAAGGCCTCCAACTGCCTAACCAGGGAAAGTGAGTCCAGTAGAGGTAAATGCAGAGGAGGTTGAGGGCAGCAAACCTGTAATATTAGAGACAATTTCATCAAAAATAAAGAAATACCTCCAAGACCTCATCGACAAATTTAAATCTGAAATTCTAACTCAGGTGAAGCAAGATATAAGAAGAAATCCTGGGTAATCCTCAAGTAGACACAAATGAAAGAATAGAGGAACCCAGAGATAGGAGAGAAGCCTTTGATGAAGAATATAAACAAAATCTAGAATACTTGAAACATATCCAAAGAGAATATCAGGAAATTAAAAACTCCATTGAAACCTGGCAAAACCTTTTAACAGAAACTAAAGACAAACTTTCAAAACTTGAAGATAGATTTGCAAAAGGAAGGATCTCTTAAAAATAACAAGGAACCAGGAAGCAACAATACAAAGGCTAGAAGATGACAAAAGGATTTATAACCTAAGAATAAAATATGTGAATGAAGATGCAGCGACAAATACAAATGAAATAAAAAGGCTATTCACAGAAATAATTAAGGAAAATTTCCCAAACATAGATAACGGAAGTGAAGTTCAGATAAATGAGGCATATAGAACTCCAGCCAGCTACAACCAAAACAGATCTACACCCAGACATATAATAATCAGGTTCCCAGAAATCCATCACAAGAACAGAATATTAAAAGTGGTCAGAGAAAAGAAACAGATTACCTATAAAGGAAAACTCATCAAAATCACAGCAGACTTCTCAATGCAAACCATCAAATCAAGAAGAGCTTGGAGTGAAATATTCCAAGCCCTGAAAGAAAATAACCCCCAACCCAGAATGATGTACCCTGCAAAACTGTCTCTCAAAATTAATAGAGAGACAAAATATTTCCATGACAAAGAGGAATTGGGGGAGTTTGTGACCACCAATCCAACCCTGCAAAGAATCTTGAAGTACATTCTAGAGAGAGAGAGAAGAAAATCACCAGGGTTCCAGGAACAATGGCAGAAAGCCCTCAAAGAAAGGGGCAGACAGTGGAATGAAGGAGAAAAGTAAACAAACAACAATGACAGAAAAATAGCATAGCAGAGATAAGACAGAGAAGGTCGGTTATATTGCTGTTTTATCTTGACTGATTTTATTTGAATCTAGTATGCTTGAGAGTATCAAGTCTGAGAGTAGAGGCAACTACTCTGAAGATGACAGGATTCAATAGGATACCCATTCTGGTTTGATTATTAACTGCCTTTGAAGTCCTATAATGTTTCCAATGGTTTAGATTTTATTAATAGTGTAATGCAATGCTAAGTTTAATTATACTATGTTTGACAATATAGAAAACAACAAGAGATCATAGTAACTACCATAGATCACCTAGTATTGTGGTTTTATATGTCCTTTTCATTTCGTGCTTCTCTAGGAATTTGTATTGTTGACTTGTTTTGATTTGTTTCTCCCTCTAATACAGAAAGGCTACATATACATGTAGAGACTTATACATGTGTAGGACTTCTAAGTAGTTTACAAGAATGGATTATAGTTATTGTAAAGAAAAAAGAGAGGAAAAGAAAGTATTCTAAAGGCTATAACTGCATGCATGTTTGAGTATGTGGGATTGATAACCATGTTGCTAAGTTTTTGTTGGATGGATGAACAAAACTGATTGCAGTCTCACTGTTTATATGTCCACTTTGTAGGATTTACTTTTGTAACTTGAACAACTACTTCTAAGAGGAAAATATGTAATTATCAACTAGTGATTTCTTACTGGTTACTATTTTTTTTTTTGTTCTTGAAATTTTGTATTATTTCTACCCTCTTTCTGTTTCAAATTTTTTTCTTTAAATAAAAAAAAGTAGGTGTGTGATTAAGTTTACACCAGTGATTTGTAGAATGATGAGTACAAGGAGAGGTCTAAGACAGATTCTCCCATATGATTGAAAATAGAGGGAAGGAAGAGACCCTTACCCCCTTGCACCCTCTCCACCTTCCTACATGGTGTCTGAAGCTGTGAAAACAACTGTGACCATAAATGGAACAAGGGAACCCAAGAGAAACTGGTCTAAGGCCCTGATGTGACTGACCTGCTAATGAATCAATCATTAAATCACCCATCTTAGGATTTCATGTCATTTGAGAAAGTGAAAAAAAATCTCTTATTGCTAGTCTTTTTTCTTACAGGGGACTATAATGCCTCCAAGAGAATAGAGTGCTTAAAAACTCTCTACTGGCAGAATACACACAAGACTTAAGGCTAAGTCTCTGCTTACCCCCAAAGTGTTTCTCACCACTTCTCCTTCCTGCTCTGTGCCCCAGACATCCCCACCCCTGGCTGACTTCAATGCTCCTGACTGATGTATGCTCTTCTCTTGGCCAGAAGCCATCCTGTCCAACACCTTAGCCTCACTAATTCCTACCCATCCTTCTGTCTCACTTAGGGTGTTGCTTTTTCTAGGAAATGTTTCTGGTCCTCGGGTACAGTCAAGTGGCTTTCTCCTAAATAGTGCTTATCACACTAAGTTGGAAGCTGTGTGTGGCAGAGGCCTTGTCTGTTTGATTCACTGCAGTATTCCAGCATGGAACCCAGGCTCTCAGACATGGTTAGTCCACATTAAACATTTATTCAATAAGTGAATGAAATCTTACCATATAGAAAGGAAAATGATCACACACATACAATGGAAGTAAAAGTACAAGTCAGAAGGTAATAAGTATCAAATAATTCCCACTAAAACTCAGGGCAACTGAATGGAGCAACTGGGAGGTAAGAGAAAGCTGGACATTACAGGAATCCTACAAGAGGAAGGAGGACAGCATGGCCAGGATGAGAGTCAAGTTGCAAAAAATGGAAACAGGAGGAAATAGAGCACTATGAAAAGATCTAAGGCTTTAAGCTGGGTGAGTGTAAGTGACAAGGTTGAACAGACTACAGAAGGTCTTGAACACCAGGTTACAGATGTTCAAGTTGCAATACAGAAGCCTTAGGTGATTTTGAGGGAACAGTGGCATATGAAGAACTGAACTTCTGACTATTAAGTCATAGGTAGCACAGAATAGGTGGGGGCAGATGGGATGGAGCCATGGGGCAGCCACTGTGGTTCTCAGCTTGGGTGCCAGGAAATGGAGCCTGTGGTTGAACATCCCTCCACCAGTTTCTGCCTGTGATTGTGGAACAAAAACTGTAATTAGCATGAAAAGAAAATACAAAAGATGATTTTTAGAAGTCCAATGTGAGAGCCATTCAGGTAAAAATTATTCCCCACAACAATCCTGCAGACCCGGGCGAAGAAGGAAGGAAGGTCTTCCAGCAACTCCCTTGCCAACAAGGATGCACTCTTGAAACTCCTCCAGTTCTGCTGAGGCTGTGAGGAGAAACTCGGTTCATTTTTGCGTATACTGATGTCGTTCATGGCGTGTAGTGTTTTCAACCACGAGACAGTTTTCCTCCTATCACTAGAAGCTGTAACTTTTTTTCAAACTATATAGTGAAGATCAAAATGATAATCAAAGTGGGTGAATGTGTTTTTCTCCACAAATGCCTTTCATAAAGGATCAGGAGGAGAGACATTCAAAAAAAGATTTTTTTTAATCCCAGAGTACTTTAATTATGGTAACAGTTTGAAAATTCCTAACACCTTTCATGTGAGGTGATCAAAAGCGATTTTATCGCTCTCGTGGTTTTATTTATATGCAGAAAATCTCTTCGGGTTTCAGTAAAGAGGTGAGATTTATTATATATTTGCATCAAAGCTACCAACTCATATACCTGACAGCAAGTCATATTTTATCCAAAATGAAGCCTTAAAATTTTACTGTCATAAGGTTCCCAGTCCCCTCGTTTTGTTTTAGCATTCCTGCTAAGCTTGCCAAGAGGGAAGGCGCAGTGAACTCTCCTGACCTTATTGTGTCAAAAACATCTCTCAAGCACTTCCTACCTCGTCTCAGCTCCTTTTGACAGTCAGGTCTGAGACTTAAGAAATTCTCCACAGGAAACTCCTTAACACACGGAGCATATCTTCCATTCACATCTGGAGCCAGACACCAGAAACTGACTTCCAGTCTTCTGACAGAAAGGAAGGGATGGCAAGCCCCTGTCTGAGGAGCTGTCTTCCCTGGGTCCCAACTTCGCCTTGTCTCTCACCTCAATCCTTGTTTGCCCTTTAGGGATCCCCCTTCTCCCTTCTGGTGTTCAGAGTCCTTGGATATCTGCCCCTGCTTGCCCAGGAACCCCACAAATATTTCCTCAACCAAACTGTTCTCCCCAGTGGTGCCCGGCTGGCTGTGATCCACAGCTTCAGGCCCCAACTTGAAGAGTGAGATGTCTCCACCACTAAGGAAAATGTCCAAGAGCTGATCAAAGACTGTGGTTAGTAGAAGACACATTGCCATCCATCTCCCTCATTTTGGGCACATTTATTCCATCATGTTTTTCATTTTCTGAAGTCATTGGAGGAATCACTGGAGGCCATCTCTACAGACAATTTTCCAGGCCCATCTGATGGACCTATATTGTTTATCTATTGGCCTGAAAATAATATTATATATATTATACTCCTGACTATCTACTTCTAATTTAAATTATTTAAATATTAGCATAACCTCACACAAATGCACATAGTTATATTTGTAAATACATGTTCTCATCAATGCCTTAGTTAATACCTAAATATTGTCCAAATGTGATTGGTTTTAGATATCTACACTAGTGATTATCGGTAAGAGATAAGACTGTTGAATTTTAACCCCATGAACCTTGAGGAAATTATCTTTGTCATATTTAAGATATAACTGCAAATAGGAAATAAATAATACAATACAGAAGTAGCCGTTTTTCTCCATGGCACTCTTAACCCAAGCCCACGGGCAGTCTCTTGGGTGTTATTTTCAAGGCACAGCGCACAGCAAAGAGTAGGAAGTGGAACTAAAGGTTCAAACCTACTTCTCCAGGAAATTACTGCCCCAGTCCCACTCTGACCTCCGCTTCCTGCTGCACTGCCTTGCCCTGCCCATTCCTTTCTAGGGGTTCTGCTTACTTCCCTACATAATTTATACCCAATCCCGTCCTATGATCTCAATGACTGGGGAGAGGGAGTATTTTCTTTTTTAAAATTACTCTTCAAATATAACCCAGGCTGGAGTCTTATCCTTGAAACTATGTCAGGAACAGTATGACAAACTATGATTCCAAGTGGAAAGATTTATTATCACTTGTTTTCACATTGCCATTCTACTGGTTAAAATTCTAGGACAATTGTGTGTGTTTTTTTAAAAAATATAAACAAAAATAAGGCGTTAGTATTTTTAAAACCACAAGCCAATTCATAAGAAGGACACAGAGGTAACTACAGAGATAGTTAACAGACTGCTGGTCCTATAAAGTTTACAGGGGAAAATGACATGCATTATATCACAGACACGACCATGTAGACCATATCCAGTCATTTACCCATCAACTGATTATTGAGCACTTAATACATCCCTAATGTGGTGTTGAACACTGAGAAGACAGACAAATAAGACTAAACTCTGGCTTTAGTAGTCTCAGTGGGAGAGGCAAATATATAATCCATTGTATATATTACATTCCATACTGTATATGAAGTATTAAAACATAATAATACAAAATATTTATGTAACACATATGAATCAGAGATTGTTCTAGATGTTGTAACTTATATTAGCTCATTCCTCAGAATAACCCTATGATATAGATTCTTTTATCACTGTTTTATCAATGAAGACACTGGGGAACAGTCAGACCAAACCACCAGCCCAAGGCAAATGCCTCGGAGGGGCAGAGCTGGGATTTGTACTCACAAGGTCTGGCTCTACCCAGAGGGAACAGTAACATGTGTCTAGGGGAGCCGGAAGTGGGCCTACTGAAATAATGCTGCTGCTGTTTTAAAGGCTGGAGGGGTGCTCAGTGAAGAAGAGATGCTTGTGTACCTGGGGACACCTCTGAGCAAGGCACACTGGAAGACTGATGGAAAAGGCTGGTGAGGCTGTGGAACCGGGGGTGTGGTGAAAAGCCCTTTGTCTCCTGACCATGCCCAAGGTGCCTCAGTAAATCCATGTAGCCTCCAGTGAATCCACACCCAACCTCCTCACATCCCTGTTCAGAGGTCTCACCCCTAACTCAGAACCAGGTTCTCACAAATGACCTGCTGCAATCTGGGAAAGAGAGATGGAAAATCTGCACCTCTGGTTTCAAGTGTGCCATTCCACAGTTTCTTTTAGCTATTTTTCATGTTTTGTACTTAGGAAAACAGAAAAGTAAATATCATTTGGTAAATGAATACAGAACAAGTCCTCAGATCCAGGACTTTAATTCCTTATCCAATGTATTTTCCACTGTGACTGACACCATCTATTCCCATCACTGGGCCCCCAAAATTTCCAAGGATCCACTCTACTAGTCCTGAATCCAGAGGGCCACTGTCATACACAGACACACACACAAAAAAAAGGATAGTAAAGGACACTCACTGAGACTCCAAAGGAAGCAGTGTACCCAAGTTGTAGTGAGATCCAGGAAACTTTGGTCTCATTATCACAAAGTCACAGTGTGGTCTTTGTATCCTCACCTGTAAAATAAAGTAAGATGACTTCCAAAGGACCTGTCCAGCTCTATGTTTCTCCACTTTCATCACTATCTTCACATAGCCTAATTATTTTTGTCAGCTGCTGGTTTGGGCCGCTAGCGAGTGCCCAGTTCCATTCAAAACAGAGCTGAATTGAGAAAGAGTGTGTCAGAGCCGGGAGCTGGGCGTCTGGGACACAGTGGGAGCATGTCAGCATTCGAGCTGTGTTTCTCTCTTCAGCTGAAGCTAACCCTGAAGCTCCCAGGATTTCCATGGCCCACTGTGGGATCTGCTTTGTACCCTGAAATGAGATATGTGTCTCCGTATTAAGATCCTCACACCATTCGAATGAATTTTAAAAGGTTACTATGCTGGGCAATCTGTGGGCCTGTTTTTGTTATTGTTGGTTGGAGTCTTGCATACTTGCCTTAAAAATTAGCACCAAATGCAGGTTTATCTGATCGGGAAAGCATGAAATAAAAGGAATGGACAAATTTCCTTTGCAAACCAGATACCTTTGGATGTGTTTTTCATGCTGGAGATTGGCAGCAACTTGAATGAATAGTAGCCCCAGGCAAAGTGAATGCCAACGAGGTTGCAGAGAGAGAGGTGACTTGAGGTCACCACACAAGGACAGGAGAATAGGACAATGACTATGTTAACTGAATTCCCTCATCCATTCCTGTCTATACCGTGCTCCTTGGTTTTCAGGGAGTCCTTGCATCCCTTATTTCATTCAGTCACCATAGCACAGAGGAGGTGAGCAGGGATAGATCGTTATCTCCAGGGACAGGAAGTGGAAGTGCAGTGTCTAGCCAAGATAAAAATGGAAAAGCAGCGCTAGAAACCAGCTTTCCTGAGCCCTAGGCCAGTGCTCCTTGCTCTGCACATGCTTCCACAAACGCTTGGATTTCAATGTGAATTTCACGAGGGCAAAGACCACCTTGCTTATCAATGTGTCTTCAGGCCTTCACACACAAATTCAAGAAATATTTACTGAATTTCTTGAACTCTGGCTTGAGCAATGAAGAAGATAGTTATCAGTTTAATCAAGGAGGGACAGAAAAATGTCAAAGTCCTGCATATTCTGTTCCCTCCTATGTCATTGGCTTCTCGTTCTTCTACATTGCTTCATGGCGCATTTCACCTTGGCCACTCTGACCTTCTTGCTATTCCATAAACATGCTGGATACACTAATTCCTCTTCCTCAAGACTGTATTCAGATATTACCTTCTCCATAAGGTTTTCCCCAAACATCTTACTTGCACATGTAACCTCCTGTCTACTCCACTGTCTTCAGTTACTCTCACCTTCTCTCTTCTGTTCAATGACATTTTTTGCCTTCTGTGTATGTTTTTGTTTTATAATTGTTATTCAGTGTCAGCCTAGACCCATTACAATGTAAGTTCCACAGAGGCAGGGACTTTCAATTTGCTGAGGTACACCAAGGATCTAAATAGTGCCTGACACATGGTACACTCCCAATGAATATTGTTGAATAAGTGAATGAATAAGTGTGCAAAGTTATGACACACCTTTATTTCATGAAGAAATTTACTTTCTAGTCTATTTAAGATATCTAAGGTAAAATGTCATATAATTAACTTTCTATTTAGTTCTATAGGGTTGTCATGGAGCAGCAAGTCTGCTGTGTTTGTCCAGGGAAAAAGGAGGAGCTGTGGCCTGGGTCACTGATCTATCTCATCTCAACACACATGGGCCCTTGGCCTCTAGATTGTGCCTTTACAAAGAGGAATAGAGGAGCAGATGGGAAAACCAAGAGGACTCATCCCTCATAGTAGATGATCAGACGGGCTCTCTCATTGCAGTATCGGTGCTATGTACAGCAATTCTAGATACTGTTGAAGGTCAGGATGTGGCCCCAGAACCACAAAGGGAACAGCACAGAGGCAGGATGGGGGCTTGGTAGCATCCGGTGGACAAGCATTGAGACCCTTGGGCATGACTTCTGGCCCAGGCTGAGCACTGAGCAGGGGTAAGGGAAGGTGCATTCCAGAAGTTGTGCTAAGCCAGGAAGAAGCAAGCTGGAGAGCTGGCTTCCAATACACTAATGTCTGTTTGGAGCAAGCTCAAGTCTTTGCCATTGGAGGTGAAATCCTAGGCTGGGCAGTAGACAGGACTCTGAAGGCAAAGGAGCCAAAGCTCAGACCCAGGCTAACACCATGCTCTGTGAACAGATACACAGCTGAGGACTCAGCACATCTCCAGAGCACCCAGTGTCCTCTACTTCACCCCATCTCTCTGGACTGCAAATTGGAGACAAGCTGAGCCAAGGTAGGAGCCAGCATGGAGCATCCCCAGCTGTGGAGAGTGAAAGGGATGCCCAGAGCAGCTGGGCAAGGCTGACCCAGGTGCCCAAAAGCCTGTTCCCATATAAGAATAATGAAAATTCCAGTTCCTTTGCATTTGGCAAGGCACTGAGCAGAGAGAGATAATGCTCCCAGGCTCTGGAGTCAGAGGCAAAGCCCCAGCTCAATTAGCTGGGCAAGTCCTTTTATGCCAGAATTTAACTTGCTCACTCTCTCCTTGCAGGAATGCTGGAGAAACTGAGGGAGAGCGCACAGGAGACTGCAGCACGCGCCTTGGCGTCAGGTACACACTGAAGGGTGTCGGGAGGCTGAGGAGTCCTGCCCATCCCTCTCTGGAGGGACCAGACCTCTGACTTCCTGTTCTGTGCCCTAACTGTGGCCCAAGCCTAAGCAGGTTGGAGAGGAGACAGCAGCAGGCTGGGTCCCACAGCTGGCTCCCTCCCTCCCTGTAGCCAGCCAGAGCTAGTTTATTTGAATTAAAATTTAAATGTAAATATGCAACATCCCTTCCCCTCTCTTTCCACTCAGCAGGAGGGAGCGTGTGTCCGCCCAGTCAGCCGCAGCAAGAGTGCCCTGAGTGCTGAGATCCTATCTGCATTGAAGAGCACAGAAATATTAGACGCAGCTAAATAAGAAAACACAGATTATTGCTGGAGACCCCTAAGGCCTACTTTGTCTGTGCAATAGTTTGTTTTACTTTTCACAGAATTTATTTTGGCTGCAGGCAGATTGATGGTGATTATATCTGAAATCCCTCCCACATATCTGTCACATAAACACTTCGTTTAATTCAGGTTTGTAAAAATCTACAGGCCAACGGGGAGCTGGCTTTCAGATTAATTAGCAGACATTAATGCCGGGCATCTTGTCGCAGGGTCCAACCTGGCCCCTTTCTTGGGAGTCTGAGCCTTTGGGTTGGACAAGGAAAACCAAGGAAGGTTTGGAGGGGGAAGAAGAAAGTGGCTGGCTGTCCAGCCTGTTGGGGGAAATGGATTCCAGGCTGCTGAGTGGGCCAAAGTCACCCATCCGGGCCGGCCAGAGGGAAGATATTCATAGGCATTTTGAAGTCGATACAAAATAAACCCCCAGCTTCCTCAGAGTTTCTGTTGATAGCATCACTGGATCTGACACCTCCCGGGAAGGGGAAGGGCCTTAGGGGCCAGGTGGAGAGAGAGGCCCTTGTTCAGGCAGCCAAAGGGAGGTACAGGTCTGGAGCTTGACAGCAACTACTCTGATTCCTGAGCCCCCCAATACCTGCTCCCCAGTTTAGGCCTTGGCCATGCCTGCACCAGGTAGGATTTCCTCCTGTGGGGTGCGAGTGAGCCCTGAACAGGCCCCTCATGACTCCCAGCTGCTACTCCCCTGCCACAGCAGGTGGAGACAAGAGCAGTATTTCTGGGGTTACAGGCCTGCTCTGGGCACCCAAACCAGGGCTTCTCCGTGGCACCTTCCTCTTTGCTCACAAAGCACTCTCCTCCATCTACCCATTTTATTTCCTTTTGGCATAGGTTCCTCTACTGGGAGGCTGTGCTGAGAGTGTGTGTGACTTCAATGGGGATATTTGGTTCTTACGGGCTTTCTTATGACCTTACTGCTTTGGGAGAGGACTTTCCATCTGCAGCAATGTCCCAAGCCTGGAAGAATCTCTGTTATTCTGAGAATGCACATTTTTGGAGAATGAAAATCTAGGTCTTTATATGTTAGTAAAAAGTTTCAGGCACAGAGCCAGTTTTGAACCCCTCAGATTTCACAGATGAGGGATATACACAGAGAGGGAGAATGATTCACAGGAAATAACCTAACAAGGAAGCAGAAACAGTGTCAATTCTGCCCCTGCTGAAACCCACATCTACAAAAGTCCACCCCGTGCTTTCCAGAAGGTGCACTGTGACTAGCTGCCAGATTGCCCCTCTCTTGTCTTTGCTGTTCAGCTAACCAGAGTGACCAGAATTGAGTCCCCTACCCTCTCCAAGAGCCTCAGTTTCCCCTATGTAAAAGAGAATAGTCAGTACCTCACCTTGGCCTGGCTCCCAGAGCTGGCTGCCTCAATTTCACCTCCAAATAAGACACAAGAGCTGGGCCGTCCCCAACTGCTCAACCTGCAGAGGGACCAGAGGCCAAAACCCAGCTCCAGCCATATCCAGTTACTAACCAAACACTTGTCTTTCTTTCCCACTGAAACTGAACGTGCCTGTCTGTTGCTTGGGGTTCTTGACCAAGAAAAGCTCATTTTTAACCCTTTCACAACAGCTATTTTTTTTCCACAATGCATGAAAACATAAGGCACTGATCTGTCAGATGTAATCCACTCAGACCTCAACTGGGAACATCCTGTAAAGGAGAGAGACCTGCGGGAGCCCACAAAGGACACACCATCGTTGGCTTAGCTTGTCCTAATTTTTCACTCAGAGCCGTTTGGTAAATGTCACTTTGAAAGTGTGATTATTTCAGCCTCCTTTAAACAAAGGATGCCATTGTTAGGATAGAAAAGAGACTGGTTTGGAGAGAAGGAGGTTGGGACAGGAGGTAGTGTCAGGGGTCACCCTTGGTAGGGGCCTGTGTGTTCCCCAAGGTGGAGCTGGGAGGGCTTGGGCTCCTGGGAAGTTCCCCACTTTGAGTTCCCACATGAGACACCCCAAGTCTGTGGGGAGCTCCAATCTAAACACTTCACACGGCCTTTGGACCATTAGCTTTTCATTCCTCTGATTCTCTTCTAGCCACTGGCTAAGAATTTTATTCTTCTGTGCTGATTTTATTGGCTTTCAAAATTTAATGCACTACCCCCAGCACCAAAACCAACCAAGCAAAATAAAGCAACCTCGTGGGACAGGACTGTGGAAACAATGAGAATCCAAATTCTCAACCTCTTGGGTTCACCCCAGGATGAGAAACGTGACAGTCAAAGCCAGGAAACCACAAGCCTGAACACTGGGCTCTGGGCTCAGAAGCTTGATTGTCAAGTAGTGTTTCCAGATGCAAACTTTCTGCCTTTGGCACGGATTTGTTCTCTAACAAACCCACACTGGGGTCATCCATCAATATATAAATGCACACCTGGGAGGTGGGGGACAAGCCCCCATTTTTCTGGCTTTGTAAACACAGAACTCACATTTCTCCAATTGCTGTTTGCAGAGAAATGATCAATTAGAGCGCCTTCCATCATGAACCAATTTCAAATGAAGGAGAGTGGGTTGACGCCGGCTCAGCTCCCTACACTACCTGCTGAGGGAGTAGGTCTCTCCCAGCTTCTCAGACAACAAAAGCCCCAGCCTAGAGGAACATTGCAGCTCCCAGCTTTTGACCCAGTGAGGTGGAAAGTTCCATTTACCTTTTGGTACATGGAGGGGGGCCCTGAAGTGGGGGAGACTCACTCCTGGGTGAGTCCCTGGTATCACTGGCCATAGGGACCAAGGGCAGCCTCTATGTGCTGGTCTAGCAGGTGGTTGCCTAAATGATAAGATGTGCAAGAATCATTTGTCTTGTTTCTGTTCTCAAATGTCATCTGTTCCTGGTCCCCAGCAGGATACCATGCAAGCTCCATCCTCGTGATCTACCTTTGCCTTATTTAGATATGTCTTCCTTGAGTAACCACTTCAAGTGGGAAAATCCACATGGAGCCCTCACTACACAGCACACGCACACACACACACACACACACACAAAACAACTCAGGGCCCCTTCCAAACAAGACCAGAAGAGACCTGTGAATTCCCACCTTCACTCTGTGTCCATGGGATAAATCTGAGCTCCCGTATACCAGGTACTGTGCTGACCCCTCTGGGGGCCAGCCCTGAGCCCAAGCTGACATGGCTCTTGCCTCTGTGAGATTACAGTCTACTCAGGAAGACAGTCACACATTCAAGAACAGAAAGAGATAACCGTGACACGATGAAGCGGACACATGCAGGTCCCTGCCCAGGTGAGGAAGGCGTGGGCATGGGGCAGCGCTGATGTGTGAGAGGAGGCAAAGACTGCTGACCTCATGGCTGCGCCAGTCTCCACATCCAAGGAGCATGCGTGATGGTAACCTACGGGCAGCGCTGCTGCAAAGGCCTGAAAGCCTGAAAGAATAGAAATGCTAACCAGTGCTGGGGACCCGGGGCTGAGCCCGGCACACAAAGAGGTCAAGTATGGCTCAGGGTGGCTCTATCACACTGAAGCTCCTGGGGGGTAGCTGGAGGGCCCCGGCTCAGAGCTGTGGTCACTTCATTCATGACTCGGAAACCAGCAGAGCGAACCCCATACCTGGAATTACCGTGCTGACAGCAGGCCTGCCTCCCCCTCATCCACCCGCCACCGATGGCGAGCCAGACGCAGCACGCTTCCCATCTGACAGCTGTCATGGCCTCCCACTTAATTATATTGTCACAGAAGCTTTCAGGGATTCCAAGAAGACAGCTTTCTTCAGCAAACTTAATTCTCCCTCCAAACCATTCATTGACTTCACAGCCCTCCCCTTAATACCCTAGTCTGAGGGCCCAAGGGAAAGTTCAGCAAGTGCCAGAAGCCAGCTGGGTGTTGAAAGAAGCCAGAAGGAGGAGGCCCCCACCCACCTACCCGCGCTTGCTCTCCCAGTCACTCAAGGTCCAGATTCCTACAGCCTGGGGACCTGGGGAAGGCAGCTGTGGAGAAACCACCTTTGCTAAAGTTCTGAGAGGAGCCCAGAAGAATCCAGGCCAGGAAGGTAAAGGGAACCCCATAGCTAGCAGGAAGGGTTCAGACCCATCCTGTCCCCCGTGACAGCACCTGCCACCAGCTAATCCTTAGGACCACAAACCTTTCATCTGCATGGCCCCCTAGTTTGGAAGGTACTGCCACATGCAGGATACCATATGACCTGCCAAAATCGTCCACAAGCCTCCTCCAAATTCTGTGTACTTGTCTCACCTAGCAGTGGTTTTAGCTCTCATCATTTCTTCAGTCTCACACTACTGACAAAAGAAGGTTCCATCCCAGTGGAGGGCTGCCTCAGTTCTGACTTACAGTCCTCCTCCACAGGGAGAGGAGCTACCTCCTCCAAGGGGTGAACTCCTGTCCAGCTTCTAACTCCAGGACCTTCATGGTCCTCACTGCTTCTGTCCCACCTATTCCTATCTCCAGCTTCCAATCAGCCTCCACCAAATTCCAGTCCACCTTCAGCTCCTTGTACCCACCTCTACCTCCTTTCCTCCACCTCTACCTCCTTTCACCCACTTCCACCTTCATCCATTCATCTCTGCCTTCCCCCACCTATCTCTACCTCAGCCCCCAACTCCACCTCCTCTTACTCCAACTCTACTTCCACTTCCACCCCTCCTCTACCTCATCCCAACCACCTCCATCCCAACCA
>PVLA01010370.1:0-64115 GCA_004027455.1 Hydrochoerus hydrochaeris | reverse complement strand
ATTCAGTAAATACTTGTTGAACTGCTCTTAGATTTTCTTATCCCTAACACAAATGCATGTTATAAGGCCAAATACAGAACTTGCCTTAAAAAAAAAAAAACCTTACTATTTGATGAGCATTTACTATGTACCTGGCACTAGGTTAAACAATTTATATCCATCTGAAATAAGGAAAGTATGTCCCTCATTGCAGAAACAATGTATGTCCTAATCTCTTCTTGCAAGGAAGTCAGTCCGGTTGGGTCAGAGCCCACTCTAATGAGCTCATTTTAATTTAGACACCACTTGCACGGTCTAATCTCCAAGTGTAGACAGATTCATAGTTACAGGAGGTGAAGAATTTTGCCAGGGTCAAAATTCAGCCCTTAACACAAGATTTGGCACCAGTCACAGAGAAGATCCTCAGAGAATGGAAGCGGTTACCATACTGCATAATGTTAAAAACCAGTCTTTTCAAATATGTGACAAACGTACATGGACAAATTTGAAATATTATAAAAGAATATGGAGAGAAGCCAGTCTGTGGTGCTCTCCTCTATGGGCATGGCTTCACGCCTGCCCCTGAATATGCCTACCTGATTCGTGTTAACCAATAGAGCCGAGTAGAGGTCTCTTGGCTGCATCCACATAGCTGGAGAAAGCAGAGCTAAGGCAAGGGAAACCACACCGGAGAGCAAGCCTGAGGCTGGAGGGCCAGCCCTCCCCTCCATCGCCGCACGTCTCCCTGTATGTGGGTACAAAGCCACGCTCAGGCTTCTGAGGGCCCCGGGGTGGGCTGCAGGCACCAACAGCCTGAATCGGGGAGCAGACCTCAGAGGGGAATGTGCCTCTTCCCAAGTGGCTACTTGATGCTTGCACCACAGGAGCGAGTCCCAAGTCAGCACGTTCCTGGGAGACGCAGGCTGGCCTCCCCTGGCCACCAGCTCATGCTTTCCTTTCTGAAGGTGGTTTATTGGAGTTCATTCCCCGAGGGCCACTTCCAAGGGGACCACGAAGGCAGGAGCGAGATGCTTACATGGAGGTTTTCTTTCTTGGGCAGCATCAGAAGATCACACTGAAAAATCAAGGAACTATACCACAGTCACCAGACTTACGCTGTACCTTAAAATGCACACATTTACTAAACCAACAATCCAAGAAAAAGTACTTTCGATGCCATAAATACGATGGCACACAATTGTATTATTCATAAAATAAGTATGAAATTTGTTAAAAGTGCATTTAGTCACAGCCCATACTCATTGTGCAGTAATAAAATTTGAGCTTCATTATTTATCTACCATGAAGGGTGGGAACAGGAACACAAATAGAAAAGCAGCTCAGTGTTATGGAAACAAGTCAAAATATACCGAGGAATTTAGTATGTAAACTTGGGAGAGATTTGCAGAGCAAAAATTAATAATTTTGATGAAAGTAAATTTATTAATTTCCCTTTTTATGAATTGTGTTTTTCGGTGTTAGGTCTAAGAACTCTCCCTATCTTTAGATCTCAACAATATTCTCTGGTATCTTGTTTTGGTTTGTTTTGTTTTGTTTTCCTACAGTTTTATGCTTAAATCCATCATCCATTTAGTTGGTTTTTTTAATAAGGTATGGGACAGGTCAAATTTCATTTATTCACCTGTAGATGTCCAATTATTCCAATACCATTTGCTATGAAGCCTACTTTTCTTCCTTGAGTGGGTCTTTTCCTGGGTTTTCTACTCTGCTCTGTTGGTCTAAGTATCTGACACTCTTTCAAGACTACATAGTCTTGATTACTATATCTATATAACATAGGCCTAGGGTTTAAGTAGCACTTAGCAGGAGAAATAGGGAAAAACATTTCTGCTTTGTCTTTGTCTTCTCAGAAATGTGGTACCTTCAAAAATATACTTTTAATTGGAAAAAAGCAAGCAAGAGACACAACAGTGTGTGTGTGTGTGTGTGTGTGTGTGTGTGTGTCTAAACTCTGGCTACTCAAACACAAAGCACTGTTAACATGATTGTCGTTGATACCAGGGTCAAGGAGAAAGGAAAATTATGCTTCTCTCCATATTCTTTTATAATATTTCAAATTTGTCCATGTACGTTTGTCACATATTTGAAAAGACTGGTTTTTAACATTATGCAGTATGGTAACCGCTTCCATTCTCTGAGGATCTTCTCTGTGACTGGTGCCAAATCTTGTGTTAAGGGCTGAATTTTGACCCTGGCAAAATTCTTCACCTCCTGTAACTATGAATCTGTCTACACTTGGAGATTAGACCGTGCAAGTGGTGTCTAAATTAAAATGAGCTCATTAGAGTGGGCTCTGACCCAACCGGACTGACTTCCTTGCAAGAAGAGATTAGGACATACACACAGACAGAGAGAAGATCGTGTGAGGAAACAAACAGGAGGAGACAATGGGAAAGCCGAGGACAGAGGCCTCCGAAGAAAGCAATCCTACTAACACTTCGGTCTCAGACTTCCAGTCTTCAAGTTTGTGAGAAATGAATTCCTGTGGTTTAAGTCCTCCAGAGTGTGCAGCTTGGTTATGCAAAACAAGCAAACTCACGGCCCTTGTTTGGAGGCCATGCTGAAGGCAGGCGTTGGAGGAAGCTGGTGAGTGTGAGGCCTGAGACCTTCTGGGCACCTGGCCAGGCCCTGCCAGTGCACCTGCTGTGGGCTGTGAGGCCCGGGCTGCTGCCCTGGGGTGTCCCCAGACTGGTGCTCAAGTGGGGAGCCAGCACAGCCACGGGCTCCCGCTATGGTGACTGTGTTTGCGGAACCTTCCCAATGCAATGCTGTGGATACCACCCCAACACTGAGCCTCGCCTGGCCTCGTGTGGGGGAAGAGGTGATTAAATAGGTTCCCTCTGCCTCCCAACCAATGACAATGACCCCACAGTGTTCGAGTACAAGTACTTCAAGAGATGTTGCCCCTCTGTTACATGAGGTCTCCCGTCAAAAGTTCTGGGGCCGGGAATTTAGCTCAGCGGCATAAGCATCTTCCCAGCAAGTACGAGATCATGGGTTTGGTCCCCAGGACCAAAAAAAAAAAAAAAACACTTAAAAAGTCCTCTAGGATTCTCCCCACTCGGATCCCAAAAATCCAAGTCAAAGGCATTGGTCACCTGCTTAGCAGCCTTTGGGTCCTCTGCAGACCTCTTCCTCGGGTCTTGCTTTTGCCTGACCTCTTTCTCCTGTGGTAATCAGTCACAGAAACAGCCTCTCAGTCATTTTCCTCTCCGCCCTCAGTTTTGATTCTGTTGTTAGTTTGTTGGTTGGTTTTCTCCTTTTCCTTGTTGGAGTTTTCGATTATTTTCCCTGTGTTTCTACTGTAAATTCCCTCTGCTTTGGAGACAGCACTCACGTTCAGTCAGACAGACAGAGATAACCCACACACTCTAACTAATGCCGGAAGCAGGAGCATCGGTTGTAAGGGTGATGAATATTCATTGAACATGTGTTCGGGTTGTTGGAAAGAGAGGGCTAAATGGTTGAGTATGAGCTGTGTTCGTCTCCAAAAAAGGTCCCTAGAAAAGGCCCCCAGAAAAGAATACCCTGTTCTGTGAAACTCCCACCAAACAGCAGAGCAACAGGCACGTGAGAAGCCCATAAGCAGACCCAGGCTAAGGCAGCTGCAGTGGAGGTTGCTTGCTGACTGAGCTCCGGGGCACCCCAATATTCTGCTCTGAACAAACTTGACTCCAGGGTCCGATGAGCTGTGGGCTGAAGGCAGCATCCCGTGTCTCCCGAGGCCATACCGCGATAGAACTGCTTGAGGTCGCAACGTCATTGCCAACAAGGCTCTGCTAATACAAAAGGAGACCGAAGGGGGAAGCCGGCACCTCTGAAGCAAGCAGTGCTCCCCATCTCCCCCTGCCAGGCTCGTGGAGATGCCACAGCTTCCTGAGCTGAGCCTGGATCCTCAGACAGCTGGGCTGGCACCCTTGCAGGGGGGTGGTCCTCAGGCTGCTCACCTCCACAGCAGGGACAAGCATTGCCAGGCAGGGGCCCTCCCCGTGCCCAAGATTCCATTCCCTCCCTTGCAGCAGCCCTGCCAGAAGCACGGGGCTGTGAAGGTATCTGAACCAAATGCCCACTCCCTGCTTCTGGCTGAGGTTGACCTGGTTGCTTCCCCTGTCACAGTGGTGCTGTGGAACTGTCCCCCTTAGGTGCCAGGCCAGGCAGAGCCCCCTAATCTGACGGAGCTGCTGTGCTGCCCACCTCGCTGTGTGTCCCAGTGGCCCAGAGGAGCTGCAGGTGGGCTGGAGAGTAAATGGCGCTCCCAGGAGGCTGAGCCGGCTGGGAACCTCACCTGGCATTGCAGGCGCTGCAGCCCTGATGGGCCCGAGACTCAGCGCTGCCTCACCCCTCGTGGAGTAATCTCCAAGCTGCGCTCGGGGCTCAGTCTGCACAAGTTCTGAGAGTGGCAGCTCCAGGGGTGCAGGGTGCCCTCTGAGAACAGCGCTAGTGGACGTGATTGCGCTGCGCACCTTCCCCGGGGGCGTGGCTTCCCAGTCTCGGGTAATCCGGGGAGCGTGGCTCTCCAGAGTGTGGGTCTTGCATACATTTAAGAGCATAAAAGTGGGGTGCTGCTTTCGTTTGCTAGGAGGTTAAGCCACACTGCACTGCGAGAATGGAGTTACCAGCCCCAGGAGGCTGCTACAGAGGGAGGGATCTCATCCCCCCAGCTCTCGGAGACCTCCCTCATTCTCTGCTCTGCACAGTTCTTGGTTTTTCACTCCCCTGCAGCACTGTAAAAAGCTCAGCTCACGTTCCTGGCCGAAGTCCTTCCCCGTGCAGTTCGCAGGCGCGTCTGCCTCTGTGTCGGCCTGCATCCCACCTCTGCTGCGCATGCGCTCACTCTCACAGGCTGGGTGGCCTTGGACAACTGTAGCGTCGCGGCGGGGAGTTGTGTCCCCACAAAGACATGTTGGCGTCCTAACCCCGGTCCTGCAGAATGTGCCCTTATGTCGACATGGGTCATCATAGATGTGACTCCTTAGGATGAGGTCACACGGGAGGCAGGAGGCCCCTGACCATCTCACAGTGCCCTTGTAAGAAGAGGAAGAAGCCACTAAAAACAGGGACAGACGGGAAGGGCTGGAAACTGGGACTGGAGCGCCGAGCCACAAGCTAAGGGACACCAAGTTTTCCAGTGGTCCCCAGAGAGGGGACAGAGGCACAGAACAGGCTCTCAGAAAGAACCAACATGGGGACCCCTGGATTTCAGCTCTCCAACCTCTAGAACTCTGAGAAAATAAATGCCTGTTGTCAGAAAGTCACTTGGCTGGCGGTGACTTGTTCTGGCTCCCGAAGGAAATGAGTACACTGAGCCTTGCTGCCAGGGCCTGAAACAGCCTGACTCATGTCTCTACCATGCCCCAGTGCCCCGTGGCTCCCCATTGCTTTCAAGATAAAGTGTGGCCATTTTGCATAATTCACAAGGCCTTCGCGGTCTGCCCTGCTCACCTCTCTGGTCTTCCTGAGCCTTCAGGCCCCTGGTCTTCCAACACAGCCACAAAAAGTCCTTTTGCCCTTTTGTTCCCCTAGAGAAACTCCTATTCATTCTTCAAAACCCAACCCAAATGGTCTTTCTTCAGAAAAAGCTTTCAAGAACTGTCCAGATGGAGAGAGCTGAAAGCACCCTGAGTTTGTCTATGACAGCAGGTCACACATGAACATCAGCTCCCTTGGGACAGCAGGTTGTAGCAACCTGGTTGCTTTTTTACTGTTGTATCTCTGAAACCTGGAGAGTGAGCATCCGTAAATATTCACTGAATGAGTGAATGCAGGGATCAGTGGCTGCAATGTGCCGTCACACACTGGGCACCTCTGTGTGGGGCGCAGGTCTCTCTGACCCCTGTGCCTGTGGACTGCAGAGAGGAGGGGTTTCCCTGTGGCATGTGTGTCTGGGAAGAATGAAGTTTAAGGGCCAGAGGGTGAGCAGTGAGGAAACGAAGCCCAGCGCACTCTGCCACACCATTCGAAGGCGTTTTGAGTGCTGGTCAGCTGGCTGCACCTGCTTTAAGGAGCACTCAGAAAACAAGGGGCTGACACAGTGATATGGCAGGAAGACTATGTCCCTAGGTTCCAAAAGGACAGAGAGTAAATGTCACCAGGATTGCAGGGCTAGAGCTGGAGGTCACCTCAGCCTCCCTTGGGGTGGCAGGTAGAAAACAGCCCCAGAGGGCTCCTCTGGGCCCCCCAGCCAGGCAGCCCCTGGGAGGTCCCCGTGTCACTCCCCGCTGCTGTTTGGTGTACTAATCTTTCCTATTGGTCCCAGCAGCTGGTGAGTGGGAGGGTCCTCGGAGACCACTCAGCCTGTCACAGAGCCGGAGAAGTCACTTGGCACAGGGGAAGGGAGAGGCACAGAGAACAAACAAGAGGCACCTGGACCATGTTGGTAATTCAGAGGGCCCCTTCCCATCGCATCGTTAGGAAGGGTGACATTTCAGCTCAGATCTGAGAGACGAGAGGAGCCTGGCTGCTGAGGCTCTGGGAGAAGAGCGTTCAGGGAAGGTTAAAGAACCAATGTACGGACCTGGGAGTCAGGTCAGGTCTGACGTCTCCACTGAAAGAAACCCGAGCAGGACTCCAGAGCAGCGCCTGGCTCTGGCCAGGTCCCCGGAAATGGGAGCTGGCAGGGAGGTGTTCATGAAGGGCGCTCTGTCAGTGGGAGAGGCGTGAGCAACATGGAAGTTCAAGGGGGGAGCAGGCTGGGAGAAGGTCCAGGAGGGGGTCTAGCTTGCTGCTGCCCTGAGGTGCTGTGACCTGGAGCTCCAGAGAGGTTACCCTGGCAGTGGTGGTACCAGGGAAGGGCTGGGTGGTCACACTGGCATCAGAGAGGGAGGGGACTTGGCTGTACATCCCAGGTACTGCAGAGGAGCTCCTCACATAAGCAAGGGCTGTCCCCACAAAAGGACACTAGTGTGAGCCCGTCGCAGCCCCTCCTGCAGCAGCTGAGCTGTGGGCGCATCTGTCTCTGAACCAGCCTGGGTGGAGCCCACACCATCAGGCGGCTCTTTCGCACCTGCTGGGTTCAAGGTTATCCGACTCCCTATGCGGGCAGATATTTACGGTCTCCCTGTGGGGTGGTCATTATTGTTTTGCAGATCAAGACCCTGGTGTGTAAAGCAGGTGCTTGCCAGATTCATCTTGCAGGAAGGTAAGCAGCCAAGGGCGGGCATCCCTAATTTCACAATTGCTACTTGTTCACAGGCTTGGTACTTCAGCCTGCAAACTCAGGCCCATATAGTTAAACACCAGTCAGGTAAGGGGCCAGCACCGCACAGTGCAGCTTGAACAGGTCACAGCCAGCAGAAGGACTCCCCGGATGGAGGCTGTGCCCTGCGGAAGCCCCCTCTGAGCACCCACTAGGACCCTCGTCTGCATCATGAGCGCAGAGGAGCTCGGTTTGGCAGGAGTGCTCCTGGTGCTTCTGGGGCGACACCTACAAGCCAAATCAGCAGAGACCCTCAGCCACTGGAGGTCTTAGGCACACGGGGCAGGCGCTGCTCACATGAGGCTGTTGGCGCGCATCTGCCCATGTCAGGAATCCCCAGGAAAGCAGTGTGGAGCGCCTGCCTGGTGAGCGGCGAGTCCGCGTCCACGAGCTATGAACCCCCAAGCTGTTTTCACACTGGTCCCCTCTAGCAGAGATTTCCCTAAAATACTGAAGATGCTGACCAAAATTAATGCTCTTACTCACAAGCCGGGGGTTTTCATTCTGAGCTTTGTTTGGGAGCTAAATACGGAATTCCTTTGTGAAGTGGATGCTGCTTATCTCGAAAGTAAATAACCCCAGATTTCTTCCTGTGTACCCCCAAAGTCTAATGCTGACGCCCAAACCCCTGGAACCTTGGATTGTAACCTTATTTTAGAAAAAACAAGGTCCTTACAGATATAGTGAGTTAAAACGAAGTCTCAGTAGAGCAGAAAGAGGTTCTAACCCGATGTGACTGGTGTCCCTGTAAGAGGGGAAGATGGGGTATGCGCGCACACACAGACACACTCGGGGACACAAACACAGGGAATGCCAGGCGGAGAGAAAGGCAGAGCTTGGGGTGACGCGTCTACAAACTAAAGACCACGTTGGCAGCAAGCCACAAAAAGCCAAGAGCAGCAGGGTTCCGATTCTCCCTTACAGCCTCAGAAGGAGCCAGCCCTTGACCTGGACCTCAAATTTCTGACCTCTGAAAGTGGGAATATAAGTTTCTGTGGGTTACCGTATTTAAGTCAGGATCTTTCATTACAGAAGCTCTGGGAAACTAATATACCAACCTCACTGGTTCTATGGAAGATTTAGGGTTTTTTGGGGGGGGATGGGGGTTGTTTCTTTTTCCCTTCAGTGTCTATTCTTGGTAATCTTATGCCTGAGTACAATAGCTTCCCTCCTTATGAATGACATTTGAATTCAACTTCTCCTCAATGAGAGGTTGAAAAATAAATAACCAAGCTGTTAGGCATAAAAGCAAAATGGGCCCCGATAAGATTCTAAATGGGATGTATGTAATGCTTTGAGCTATTCAGTGGCTTTGGTTTACACCCAACTGTTCCCTTTGATTTTAGATTCTGGTCTAAGAAGCTCAGATAGCCCAGAGCCAGGCCATTGGACAATCTTCCTGGGGCGAGGCTGGGAGCTGAAGGAAGTGTGTGAGCCCAGGCCAAACTCCTTTTCATAGAAATCATCATCAGCAACTGGTAAGGGTGGTGACTCTCTTCTCATTTTATGCTTCAGAAAGAGAGAATGTTACAGAGCGAAGAAACCGAGCCTAAGTGTCACAACAACCGGGTAGTTACAGCCAAGTTTCAACCATGTGCTGACGACCTCAAGGCCTGGTTTCTCCCCACTAATCGTGTGGCTTCTGGTAATTATCTCCCACCCTGTCCCCCATGTGGGCATAGCCTAGTGTCATTCTTAACTTGGTTCTTTGAGTGGACAGAACTGGAATGTGGCAGTGGGGAAAAGGATTCTGACAGGCTTCCAGTCCATGGACTGGACTCTCGGGCTGATCTTAAATGCCCTGGTGTGATCACCCAAAGTGCTGTTCTAATTCACAGTGTCCGAGACATACTCCAGTTTGTCCAGCTTAGCTCTCGGGAGTGTTCGTTTATCCCACTCTTTTTGATTGGGTACTTTCTGGAAGAGGAAAATCAGCTTTCCTGTCAGGATAAAATTTTTCACCTCCTCCATCCAAAATGACCAAGTGCAATAATAGATGCTTCTTTAATGTCACTTCTGCATAATGGGAAAGAGTCCCTCATCCCGAACCAAATGATTTTTATAACAACTCATTTCACCTGTCCTGTCTGGTAGACATCAACTGCCTGGCCCTGACCCTCCTGTGTGCTGCTACCTCACTGTCCCATGTTGCCATGGTGGGGGGCAGGTGGGCAGGGTGGTGCACACCCGTAACCCCAGGACTTGGGAGGCTGCAGCAAGAGGGTCGCGAGTTCGAGGTCCGCCTAGGCTACATAGTGAGTTCAGGGTTAGCCTGAACTGTATAGTGAATCCCTGTCCCAAACAAAAAAAGTTTACAGATGTTTTAAAAAGACACTTAGACACTTTCTGGGTTTATGCTGCTTTGAGAATGTGATGAATGCTATGTCCTTCATCCTCAATTAATATAAGAAATATAATCACAGAAAGCAATATAACCTCAGATATTTTTCTATTTTCAGAAGCAATCACTGCCCATGGCACCTGGCTGGTTAAGAATCCCTGACTTTAAAAGGAATAATAAAATAAATTGCTTGCATGGTTTTAAGAATATCGACGGCTTTTTCCCAATGCCAGGCCTCTAAAGTGGGGTTCTCCATGCTGTAATCCATCCAAGAAGAGAGACTGTAGAACAAGAAGGAAAACAAGGAGCAGAAAGGTGGGGAGGAAGGGAAAGAGAAGAGGAAAGACAGAGACCTGGGCGCTCGTTGACAAGCGCTGGGCAGGGATGACTCGGAGGGCAAGATGTGTGTCCTGATCACTTGCGCGGCCGGGGAAGGTCTGAAGCATAGCTCCTGTCACAACGGCTTAGATGCAGTTTGCAGTTGAAGCCACCCTGCATCCCCAGCCACTCAGGGTGCTTGCCAGTCTGACATGCAGTGTGGGGCTGTGCTTTCTGCCTGAGAGGCCCCCGGGGATGCTCGCGCAGAAAAACCCCAACCTGAGCAAGAGAAGAGCCACTACTTAGCAGCTGTGAGAACTGGGGAAATCCTATGCCTCTCCAAGCCTCCATCGCCTCCTCTGAATACTGAGGGTAAGTGTCCCTGCCTGCCCTGCTTCTTAGGATACTGGAAGCACAAGTGCACCTTTCATAGCGAAGAGCTAGTCTGCCACAATGAGGGACGTTGGCGAGAGGGCTGTGGTACACCGCAGACAGGTGGCACCATTACTCACACCCCGTTTCTGCTCCAGGGTGGGAAGCATCAGGCGCATGGGCTTGGAGAATCCAGCTATGTTTCACTGAATTGCTTGCAAGGACAACTGATTCTGCCTCCCCCCTTCTAACTAGCCGGGGCTGGGCGGTGGCCTTGCCCTTTCCCAGCAGCTCTCCACCTGGCCTCCCACCAGCTGGCTGGGTCCTTGTACCCCCAGGACCTGATGGATGGGTGGGTGCGATGTGAAGCACATGCCCAGAGCCCTGAGCCCTAGTTAGGGTTCTGGGCAGGAGCGGGGCCATGTTTTCTCATCAGATATCAAGACCCTGGGACCTTGGCAAGATGCTCAGTGAGGAAGCTGAAGAAAGATGCGAGGCCTCAGACCTCGGCCAGGGAAGGAAGCAGCCCTTGCTGGGAAGCCCCTGGGGCTGGACACTGCATGGACATTTTCTCTAATCTTCAAAGCAGTCTACTGGGGCCGCTTCATCCCCATCTACTCAGGGGAATAGAAGGCACAGGGAATGTAGGCAACTTGCTCTTGACGTGCAGCTGGCCCCAGCCTCGGGGTCCAAACCACAGGTGCTTTTCTCTGCACACCCCACAGTGTGGAGATGAGGCCAGGGGTCCGCAACATGGATGCTATGACTCCCGCTTCCCGAGCAGTTTTTAGGCTCTGAGCTAAGCCCCTGAGCTAAGCACTTCACCTGGTTACTTGTGTCTGCTATTCACAATGTCCCCACGTGGTTTCATTAATGACTCTATCTACTGGTACCAGAAGGTAAACCTAAAAGTTTAAACAGAGGTTCACACACAGAGAAAGGGATCAATCCAAATTCTGGGAACTCGGCTCCATACCTGCTCTATGGACTCATCTGCTCTATCTCTGATCAAAAATCTGGTCCCTCTGTAGGGTGATGAGAATCAACATACAGGAAACCAAGGCAATGCATCTCCAGGATGGCTACTGTGGTGTGTCAACTTACCAGTCAGTGGCTACGTGGACACTGGGTCAGACCTCATTTGGGATGGATCTGGGAAGGTATCCAGAGTAAGATTAACATTGGAATCCTATGCTGAGTAATGCAGCCAGCTGTCCCTCGTGGGCACCATCTACTCAGCGGAAGGCTAAATGGAATAAAAGGTGGAATAATGAACTTCTCTCACCTGGCTGCATTGAGCTGAGATGTTGGTTGCTTTCCTGCTTTTAGACTCAAACAAAGTGTCGTTCCTGAGTCTCAGTCTGCCCGTGTTCGCACTAGGACTCTGCTCCTACATCCCTGAGTCCCCAGCAGGCTGACTACTGACCCCAGACTCCGTGACTCATCGGGACAGCTCCACAGTCATGTGAGCCATTTCGTGTCATAGAGGTGCGCTCTCTTGCCCTGTTCTTTCTCTAGCTCTTGTTCATTCTCTCTCCCCCCACATCTTCCTCCTACCGAGAGCCCTGACCCATGCACTGTTCTCTCGGATGCCAGAGGCAGCAGCACCCAGGCTACATGCTTGCTCCCTAGTTCATCACTGTCTCCTTCCCAGTAAGGATGAGTGCCCAGCCTTGCTGACCGAGACACAGAAGGAACTCTTTGCCAGATCACCAGCCAACTGCAAAGGCGATAGGACAGAAACGTCAGTGACCAGACACAACACTTCGCCAAAACAACTTGGGAAAGCCATGAACAGATGATACCAGTCTTCAGTAAGAAAGTAAAACTAGTAATCCCCAAGAAGGGAGAGAATCCAACCTCCGGAGTAATCACATTATAATACTGAGAATGTTCAGTTCTCAACAAAAAATTTCAAAAACATCCAGGAAACAAGAAGGTGTAGACTGTAAAGGGGAGGGGGACTGTAGAAGCTGTCTCCTATCTCTGAGCAGGAGCACACATTAGAATTACTAGTCAGAGATGTAAAATCAATTGTATTAAAATGTCCAGTGAGTTTAAGGAAACCATGAAGAAGGAACTAAAGTAGGAAAATGGTGTATGAATAAAATGAGAATATCGGTTTAAAATACATATATATATATATATATATATATATATATATATATAATATAAATGGAACCAAACAGACTCAGGGGCCAAAAATACAACAGCTGAAATGAAAATTTCACTGGCGAGCTTAACAGTAGATTTGAGCAGGAAAAACAAAGGATCAGAGAACTGAAAAATAGGACCATTGAAAATGATCTGGTGTGAGGAATTGAAAGAAAAAAGAAGAAAATGAACAAAACCTGAGGGAGCCATGAGGCCCCATCAATTGTATCGCCACTGATTCCAGAAGGAGAAGAGCCAGAGAATGGAGAGCAAAAAATATTTGAGCAAATAGTAGCTAAAAACTTCCTAAGCCTAATCAAAGATATAAACCTGCACGTTCACAAGATTGCAGTGGATGAGAGTCAAGACAAGCTCAGAGACACATTACAGACAAATTCACACATACACACCAGGTGGGCAGAGGCCAACTCGCTGTATATGAAGAATTCTGAATAAGATTAACAGCTGACTTGTCCTCAGAAGCTAAGGAGGCCAGAGGGCAGTGAGGCAACATATTTAAAGACCTGAAAGAAAAACAAAAGTCATTAATTCTATATCAGCCAAAACCATCCTTCAACAATGAAAGAAAAATGTTGACACTGAATGAAAGCTGAGGAAGAAGGACCGGGAAAGTGGCGTCTGATCCCTGGGATTGGACAAAGTCTTTGGTCACAGTCCTCTTCTTAATTAGGCTGGGATGAACAGAACAGGGACAGATGGCCTCCCCGGCCCCTTGACATTCTGTGCTTTTGTAAAGTCCACTGAGCCTTGGGGAGATCATAACAGCCATCAGAGGGCTGCTGCGAGTCCAAAAAAGACATGTGTCATGAAACTAAAGGGTGCGGCACATCTGACCCCGCAATTTTCCTGTGAAAAAAAGTGAGACCTTAATGTTGCATGGAGTTGGCAGCAGCAAATGCGTCTTCTCCTAGGTCAGCGCCAGCTTTTTCTGATTGGAATTCAGGCCTCCCTTCTTTTCTCCAGATGCTTCCCATCTCACTCCACTCTCCAGAATGTAATCTGTTTATCTCTGGAAATCATATCCTAATTTCCTTGCTTAAAACCCTTCAAGATCTCCCATCATCCAATAGTTAAGATAGCAGCCGTCAACCTGCCCGTGGACTTGGCCCACCAGGTCCAGCCCCAGCCCCACTGGACAATGTCCATCAACAGTGAACAACCTGGAGTCCCACAGTGTTTGGAGTGCTTTCTTGCACCCCAGTGTTTGACTTGCCTACTCCCTCCTGCTCCCATTCTTCAAGACTGAGCCTTCTTTGAGTCCTTGACTGGGTAAGGAGAACTACTCTATGCTAAGCCCACCATGCCACATACTGTAAAAGATGAGAAACCTGCTTTCCGTGCCTCTCAGAGGTCATCTCTGACCAAATCTGAGTTCCCAGGTTCTAGCATAGAGGAAGACTAGAGTTGACACTTAGTGGGCTATGCATTCAATCAATGAATGAGTGAGTGAATAAGTAAATAAATGTCTGTATGCAGGCAGCAGAGCACCCCACGCTCGCATGAATGAAAAAGACCAAGCCTAGCCATTCGAAAACCATTATATTATTAATGCTGGTTTGAAATTGGCAGAATATATAAACTCTTGGCTTAGCCGAGAGCTATCTGCTGGCTTCTGAATTGCTCAAGCATGAACAGCTCAGAAGTCAGACCTTCTGGTGATTATCTTTGTCTCCTCTGCTGTACTTGCTGGAAACATAGGTCCCTTCACGTCTGGACCTACTAAAGCCCTCTGATGCCTCTCTTGCTTCAAATGCCCCCATAGTGCTCCAGCTGCCTCCCTGGGTACCAAAAAGCAACTAGCTACCAGCTTTCCAACATTGTTTTTGGAAGAAATTTGGAATCCCACCAGCTTCTCTGTAAGTGGACTCAAACTTCCACCCACAGCACTGTCATCTTCAGGGGGATGAGAACACACTCAGCGCTGGGCAGGGTACAGAACATTCAAGGGCGCCATCCCTGAAGGAGCTCAATGTCCGGCGAAGGAGAAAGATGATGGCCAGGGTAGTAGGAAAGGTTTGTGATAGGTCATACAAAACCCAGACTGAGGGGGCTGTCCTCACCTGGGGGAGACAAGAGGATACATCCAGAGAAAAAGGCACTTAAAGAGCAAAGCCACATCATATGATGTCTGGAAAAGCATCATAGTAAAGGAGATCAGCATCACTGAGGCTCAAAGACACGAAAAGATGAAACTGCAAGCATCAGTCAAGGGTCAAGGGACAACTGCAGGACAAGAAGGAGTGAGGCAGGAAGGCAGGGAAGACTAGACTGGGACTGGAACTGGAGAGTATTCAGTGTCGCAGGAGAGTTTAGATCTCTACCATGTCAGTTCCCAAGTGCTCACAAAAGGGTTTGTGGTGGATTTGACAACGCTGTGGTGGATTCAGCTGAACTGAGTCAGCGTAGGCCTGGGTGCGGGTGGCCCAGCTGAGGATTGTTGCCGGCATAAAAGGGAGAACTGGGGAGGAGGAGGTAGTGTTGTTGGTTCTCCTGTTGTCACTGGCTCTCCTGGAGGAGCCTGTCAAGCTTCTTTCCTGATATGAACTCAACTGTAATAAATGGAGCTCGGGACCTTGTCACTGAGAATGGCTTCGGTTCACATGGGAGGAGCTCTGGTCCCTACTTTGAGCATCATTTCCTGGCTCTGGAGGGGAAGATGTGTGCTGTTCAGTCTCCAGGAGAAGCTTGTCACACTGGCTTGCCGATAGAACTCAGCTGTTCCCATCATCAGAGGAGCTTGGGACCTCATTGTCACTGAGGATGGCTGTGGTACTTTTCAGAGGAGCCCGGGTCATTACTCTGAGCATTGCTTCCTGGCTCCAGCACAGAACACCCAACCTACTGGCACAGATCCTTCATCCTGCTGGCACAGACTTGCTGGCCTCCACTGCTGACCTTTGGGCCTTCCCAGCACAGATCCATGAAACAGACTTGCATAAGACATTGCCATGGGCTCTAGGTTTTCTGCCATATGCACGCAAGATGTTACCTTGGGATCTGGGCCCTCAGCTGAACTTTTGGGGGTCCTTAGTGTGTGGACAGATTTTCTGCACTCTTCCTTTTGTGTTTGACTCTTGGGTGACTGTTCTAAAATAACACTATAAATTACGTGTCCTGTATGAAACTGTTTCCCTTGCAAACCCTGTCTACAACAGGCCTTAAGCAGAGAAGTGACAAGGTCGCAGTGATGTGGCATGAAGATAGTTCTGCCTGTGGTGTTCAGTTTAAGAGACTCAGGACAGCACCTTGAGTAAATCACATTCTCGGAAAATCAGTTTTCCTGCCCCTCCAGCTCCGCCCCCCAGCCCAGCCTTCATGGTCCTAGGCTTGTTCTCCCCCTTCCCTAGCATCCAGGCCATCCTCCTATTTAATCCCAACTTCTTCGGGGCTTTTTTTGTTGTTGTTCTGTCTGCTACCACTACGCTGAGCTTTTCTGGCTGAGTGGCAGGAGGAGGCCAGTAGAGGCTATGTCCAGGAGGAGTTAAGAGGGCTGCAGTCCAGATGAGCAGATGAGCTAACTAATTTGAGAGCCAGCACTTTCTTATATGTTTATCAATTTCCCTGAGTCTATCCCCCACAAACCACTAGCTCAGAAAATCTGAGCTCTCTGGAGGGCTGGGCCAGTAGGTTCTCTGTGCATAAAGAACCTTGCCAGCAGAGGAGGACCAATTACTCACATCTGCTCTAATGAAACAGAAAATTCCCTAGTAAAGGAAGGTGAAAAAAAATCAAGGAGAACAGACTTTGGTTTCATGCTCAATTCATAGATAGTTGCTTCTTGGAATGTAGCAAAGGACCACTAGATTTATGGGGCAATGGCTTGAAGTTTCCTTAAAAGCAGAACCTACCAGAGGTGATGGGCAGAGGCTGGGATGACACAGAAAACCTAGACATTCTGTACCCCACCAGGTGTGCAAACTATACAGTGTCACCCCATCGCTCAGCATGGCCACCCACGTTGTCTGCTCTGCGGGCTGGAGGATGACTGCCTGGCAAGTGGCAAGTGGTCTCACGCTCCTGGCAGTGGATCATCTCAGCCCTCCAGGAAGTTACCAGGGAACGTGTGCAGAGCACCTGCTGTATAGTGGGGCTTTAATGAATGGAAGCCATGCCACTTCCCTAGGCATTCTGCACCTGAAAGGTAAAGTGAAGTGCTCCAGGCTGAAGCACACGTGACATTTCCTGTCCACCTCTGTGTGGAAGAGTCCTGGAGGGAAAGAATGATCCCCCACCCCCCAGCTCAACAGCGCTGCTCAGAAAGCCTCCTGTGCTAGAGCTCAGAGAGCAGGATCAGTACTCGTGTCACACACACTCACACACACACACACACTCACACGCACTAGCTCTCTGAGTCCACTCAGGTTCCCTTCAACAAAGCACTCTCATCAGTCCTTGGGGCACTAATCTTGAGCATCTAGGAACTCAGGGAGGCCAGGATGGGATCCAGATGCCTCTGGATAGGCGAAGGATGCTTGTTTATGCCAGTAGGAGGGATGGAGCGTGGTCTGTCAGAGCTGGGCAGATGGTCCATCTGGTCTGGAACTCTGTCCTTCCAAAAATTTCTGTGGAGGTGAGGTGCAAAAATGAGGTGAGATTTGGATTAATGGCCCCGCCTGGCCACTGGCAGTTTGCTTAGGGCCTATGATGACCCCTCTCTACTCAGGTTTGCTCTTCTGCAAGGTCAGGTCAGAGCCGTTGTGAGAAGAGGCTGAGAAGATACACAGGAAGAGCCTAGGAGGGTGTGAAGGACTCCGAAGCCGTTGGCCGGTACTGGTTCTACCCATTTCTTCCCCCCATTCCGCTTTCCTGTAACGTACCTGCCCCCAAAGGAGACTCTTCACATGGAGCCACCTACCCTAACTTGGCACCCTTCTGAGGGTAGAAGGCTCCTTCCTGATCCATATTTTCAGCTGTCCCCAGAGGTTTCTCCTTGTTTATATCTCACATGTGGGATCCAGGCTCATTGTGACTTCCAAACTGACCACAGACCAATGTCCTCCGGGCCATCTCTAAGAACAGGGACTCCCACCTTCCTTACCTTTGTCTCTTCCTGAAGAAGGTGGGCCACTCACTAGAAAAGTTTCCATGCTGTGGCCCTAGCTCACCTCCCCAGCCCAATGCAATCATTCACCCTGTACACTCCCAAACCAGTGTCTTGCTGCCCCTAAACCCACCCAAGCTCCCTGCCTCCACACCTTGTCCCTGTCACACCCTGCTTCATAAACTGTGTGCACCCCACATGCCTGTGAAGTCCATTGCTTCCTTCTTAAAGGACTCTGTGGCCCCTGTGACCCTCGCCAAGTATGGTGGTTGCAAATCTTCTGAGCCCTGGGGTCAGATGCTCAGCCTTTATGGAACCTAATTTTTGCAAGACTTAGGAATTATTTCGCCTCTTGCCAAATGACATGTCTTGAACCTTGTAACCCTTGTTAGTTCTCTAGGCCTGCTACAACAATGTAGTGCAGACTGATTGGCTCACATGGTGGGAATGTGCTTTCTCGGAGTGCTGGAGCCTGGAAATCCACTAGCAGGGTGGGTTCCACGCAGGACCTCTCTCCTTGGCTTGCTCAAGGTTACCTCCTCACAGTGACCTCATGAGCCCTTCCCTCAATGCACATTTAGCCCCCAGCATCTCCTGTGAGTCCAAATTTCCTCTTCTTGTAAGGATACTGGTCAAAAAGGATGAGGCTCCACCCATTTGATCCCATTTTAATTTAATCATTTCTTAAAAGCCTTATCTCCAAATACAGTCACTGTATGGCTTATATCTAGGTGTCCCCACCTCAAAGCCTCTCGCACTGATAGGGGTGGCTGTTGGGAGATTACTGGCTCATGGATGTGTGACACCGGATGAGTCTACGGGATGGGTTTGTAGTTGGCCACGACACTGGGAGGTGAAGTCCGGTAGGAGGAGGTGAGTCATGGCGGGCGTGGCCTGGAGATTCATCCATATCCCTCGTTGCCTCCTGCCTGTCCTGCTGTGAACTGTTTCTCCTCGGCCAGCCACCTTGCCTTGGACCCAAACATCTATGAACTGAGACCTTTATAAACTGTGAGGTGAAATAGACATTTCCTCCTTTAACTTGTGGCTGTCAGTTATTTTGTCCCAGCAATGAGAAAGTAACTAAGAGAGTCACATATGAATTTAGGTGAGTAAAGGGTCACTAGCCTGTAAAATAGCTCTGTATGGATCTTTTATTCTTGGGGTTACAGGCCTTGAGTATGTACCATCTTTAGGCTTATCTCATCTTGCTCTATCAGACTGTCTCTTCCTGGAGAAGAAACAAATCCAAACCCCACCTCACGTCTCTTTTTGCCAGCACCAATGAATGCTCCACCTTTGGGTAGGCCACGTCACCAGTACGGTGGGATTTGGAGATGGACCCTCTGGCGGTAAACAGGGTCAGATGAGCTGATGAGTGTGGGACCTAGTCATATGGGATTGGTGCTCTTATAATAAGAAATCCCACAAGAGCACAGAGGAAAGGCTGTGTGAGGGAGCCCGAGGGCAGGCCAGGAAGTGAGATCCTACCAGGGACTGAACCACCTGGCATCCTGCCCTTGCTTTGGGATTCTCTGGCTTCCAGAACTGTGAGGAGTAAATTTCTGTTTTAAGTTATTGTGTCTATGGCATGTTGTTATTCAGCCCAAGCTGATTATGACAAGGACTAAGGCTTTCTCCTCTTATTTTTCTACATTTTATTAAGCCATAAGTCATATGAATTCATATGGTTCTTAATATATACACAGAATTGTGCAACTATCACGATCAATTTTAAAACATTTTCATCACTGTTGCTGTTTATATCTAGATGTCTCCTATGATGGCTTGTCTTTAAATAATCCCCTCAAAGCCTCCGGTGGCCATGGGGGATGGGCTTGTTAAGGGCAGCTGAGTGTAGTCTTTGTGATTGGTTCATTTTGTGAGTGCTGCACCTGCCCAGGGGTGGGTAGCCAGCATACAATGTAAGGGAGGGAAGGAGGCATGCTTTTCCCTTTTTCGTCCTTTTGCTCTTGTCGCTTCTGGTATCTTCCACAGCCACCATGAATGGCCATGCCACCCTACCTTGGAGCCGGCTGAGTATGGACTGAAACCTCTAAAAACTGTAAGCTAAATAAACCTTTCCTTCCTTCATTTTGGGTATCAAGTATTTTGTCTCAGCATCGAGAGAAAAGTAACCGAGACATCCGTCAAGAGCCTCATTCACTCGTAAGTGGGGCTTTGGAGAGGTGATTAGGTTATGGGGGCCTAAAGCTGACTTGTTCCAGGAGGTAGGGTCCGGTTGAAAAAGCAGGGTGATGATGGGCATGGCCTGGAAGGATCTACATGTTTCCTTCCAGCTCCTCCCTTTATGCTCTGCTCCCTGGCCACCGTGAAGTGGGCAGCCTTCCGCTGATGCAAACCCTTCCACCAGCCCAGCTCTGCCTTACAGCTAGTGGCTGTGGGCCGAAACTGCTAAAAACCATGAGCCACATTAAGTTCTCCTCCCTTAACTTGTTGGTGTTGGATATTGAGCCCCCACAGTGAAGGAGTGACTGAGGTAATCACTCAAACAGAAATTTCATTTCCATTAACTGTCACTTTTTACTTTGCCCCCAGCCCTCATCTCAGCCTTAGGCAGTCACCAGCCTATTTTCTATGTCACACATTTGGCTGGTCTGAATGTCTCATATAAGTAAATCTTCTATTGTGTGTTCTTTGGTGGTGGCTGGCTTTCCTTTCTGGTTTATCACATGGGTCTGTAATATCATGAACTAATTCATGTTGCTGCCAAGAAAGCTTTTGTCCTACGAATGTGACTCAGAAATGCAGCTCAATCTGCTGGACGTCATGTCTTCAGAAAACAAAATATATGATGTTAGTTACAGTTTAAAGTCTGCAGTTGCACTCCACGTGTCACTTGAATTTATTTGCTATGATATCACCACCAGACTGCTATTAAAATGGGGAAAGATCATCCATCAGAGCTGTCAGGATCACCTTCAAGAGAAGCCATAAAAAAGTCCTAGTTCTTCTCATTAGAAACCAAAAGTCCTGAGCTTTTCCATATTCCTGCTGACTTCTTGCACCCTGCTGCTTGTCAGAGCAATCTTTCAAAAGGACGCGCTCAAGAGAGCCCATCTCTTACATATGTAGAGAATTTACAGTTTACAATGCACATTTTCATGCATTACCTTATGGATTCTGCCTTTTGATATGGGAAGATATCCCATTTTGAGCTTCTGGTCCTTGTCTTTGGGAAAAATCACCAGTCCAGTCAAGGTCTCAGTTTTTGCATCTGGAATCTGGAAGTATTTACAGGATGCCAACTAGCATTCTCAGACTCTCAGATGAATCTTAAGGTTGAAATTGAAATCCAAGAGCTATTTCCATATTCCAGGGCTTCTCCTGGGAATTCTATATTTCCCTAGCATCAAGGCACACACATTTACCAAGATGTAAAGCTGGGCCGGGGATTTAGCTCAGCGGCACAAGCGCCTGCCTGGCAAATGTGAGGTCATGAGTTCAATTCCTGCTAACAACAACAACAACAAAAAGATGTAAAGATTTGCTTTTATAATGGAATGAGATCAACTCTTGGATGCTCTCACACTGATCAGAAACTCCATTAAATTGTGACATCACAGGAGATCCTGAGATATCATCCCATTGTGTAGTCTGTTGTGTGTCTGATTAAAGCAGTGTAGAGGTGTAATTAATCACTGAACACCCACTGGCTTCCAGTCAAAACTGCCAAAAGAAATGGTGAGTAAAGGAACATGTATGTGGCCTTATAGTGAGCACTGACAGTGTTGTCCCTTCTCCCCCCACCCGCAGGTTTCCTTTTTAGTTCTAAAGTCAGTGATTTCAACATTCATAGTCATCCAGGAATGACTATTTATCTGGTAGTGAAACATACTGGAGAGGATATTGCTGTCTGTTTGTTTTTCAAAATAGCCCCTTTCACTGTAAAGTCACCCCAGGCACAAGCATGAAGGCAAAGCAATTCATTACAGTAGAGAAGATAGCTACAGCAGTGACAGCTCCTGAAAAATCAATATGGCACCAGTTTTAAAGAGATGTCTTGCATCATGGCCTGAAGTTCAGAAGCTGTTGGCTCCACTGACCAAGGACAAAAGATAGATTCCACCGGGGAAGGCCCTCCAGCTTTGAGGATCTGTGGATGGGAAATATGGGACATATTGAAAATAGGGCACTTTTAGAAAAGAAAGAAAAGAGAATGCCCAGCTCAGGGACTGAGTTACAAGCCTTTGACAAGTCATCTGTTTCCTTAGGTACCCTGGGTTGATCCCCTGGGTCGCAGCAGGTGTGTGTGTGCTTCTCCAGACCCCCTCCACTGCTCCAGTGCGCCCTCTTCTGCCTGTCCTGTATGTTGCCTGGACAGCTCACAGCGGCCACCCGCTGGAGGACTCCTCAGCCCCTGGAAGCTACCCTACCTGGAAAGGTGTGCCCAGTCAACTCCTCAGGAGGTGGCAGCCTGCAGCCAGTGACAGGCTGAAATGTGTGCACAGTCCAGCCCTCATGCTGGGCCCACTCTGTGATGTGAGGTCCCCAGCTGAGGGATCTCAAGCAGCAGGAGTGACATCCTCGTTTAGCTCTGATCTCTGCTCTAACCTCTTTCCCTCTACCCTGAATCCCTCCGTGCAGTATAGGCCCTCGAGCCTCTATATCACACTCCACCCCTGACCCACAGCACGAATGCATAAAAACCCCTGTAGCTGCACTGGCTGATACCTCAGTGTGTGACGTGAGGAATTCTCCAGAGCACGGCAGGACCTCCCTGGAGGCTCGTTGTCACCACCCTTTCACCATTAGAAGCTGAAGCATAATTCCCTTACACTGGCTGCCTCATTTTGCTCTAACCAGTTCCTTAAAATCTGTATGACTACCATTTCTCTGAGCTCCCTGTGTTTCTCATTTCATGCCCGGGTCAGCTCTTCAAGGCATGCATCTTGCCCCTTTTCTCTCCAAAACTTGCTTCTCCCATGGAGGACCTCGAGCTCACTGGTTGCTGTGAAGTGGAGAGAATCTGGCTTGGGGAGTCAGAAGGCATCTTAAGCCAAGGCTCAACACCATGGACTCAGTGGGCCTCAGCTTCACCAACCTTACAAAACAAAGGGGGTCCCTATGATCCACTATACATTGGATCATTATTAAATTATGGTCTAGGGATCCCATGCATTTAAAGTATCCCGAGTACAAATCCACTCTATTAGGATTTTCAGTGTTTGTGAGCATGGAGGTCCCACCAGGTGACCATCACAGGCCTAATATCCAAGACCACTCAACTACATGACCTGCACAGCTGGTTCCTGCTACCATGTCTTTATCATGGTTATGGTCATTTCTTAGATGTTAGTGCTGTATTCGTGACAACAGTCTATCAGTAGGGTGAACAACCAGAAATTTCCTTCCCAAGGGGATCTTATTTTTAAGTACAAGGTCCCCTCATGGAGCCACCTCCTGTCTTGTTGACACACACTACCTACAGCATCATCCCCACAAGAGTACCCAAGATTCCACGTGCTTTAGTTAAGTCCATTCATTCTTTTTTAATCAGATTTTATTGGTACATTTTAGGTACATATCATGCCCACATTTGTCATAGAGGATTTGTACCTGCAGATGATACAACTTGATTTTTCCCCATTCCCCTACCTTTCCTTCAACTCCTCCTCCCCTGCCCATTTATAAAAGCTTGGTTTCCACTTTTCCTTCTTTTCTCATTTTTTTAACTTTTCCCTTCCTTCCTCCCCACCCCCTTGTTCTCCTTCCTGTTTGAACATTTTCTTCCTATTTACAATACCTATTTTACATTTTGATCCTTATTTATACTTTTGGTTGCTCACATGGGAGAAACAATGCATGTGTATCCAATTTATTTCACTCAAGAGTGTGACCTCCAAGTGCATCCATTTACCTAGAAATGTCTTGAGTTCATCCTTCTTTATGGCAGAATAATACTTCATTATATTAAAAAACCCACATTCTTTTATCCATTCACTAGCTGAAGTCCATTCACGCTTAACGAAGAGTGGCTGGAAACAGCCCATGGTGAGCCAAGAAACTCAATTTTTCAAGATCTTGGACCCAACCACAGGTGGCCTTGAATGCCAGCCAGAGGCACTGGACTTCATACTGTAAACTGCCTTTTCCCATGCTGAGTTCCGGGGTCTCACCTGCACAGAACACAGAAGGAGGTGTTCTAAGTGAGCTTGGGAGCAGAGGCCCATTTTGACTCTTGCTGGGAGCTTTACCGTAAGACTGCCCTCTACCGGTGCAGCAGTCCTGCTGTGTGGCCGCACATCGGGTGTTGCTTTGCCCAGCATTCCAGTACAATGTGGGCACCTAGCCTTTCCCCCCAGGAGCTCCATTAATATCTTGCAGGAATGAGTGTGCCAATTTGGAACACCTTTTGGGAAGTTGTTTTGGGCAGAGGCTGTGAGGAGATACCTTTGAAAGTTTTCAAGCCAAAGTAGAGACAGATGGAGAGGTGCGTCACAGAACGATGCCGCTAAGAGATGCTGGAGATGGAGCAGAGCATCAGAGACCGCAGACAGGAGCCCAGGGACAGAGCTGCTGGAAAGGGCACATGGCGAGGACGGGGTGGGCTGGCAGGAAGTCCAGCAGAGAGGCAGCTTCAGGTAACACTTGGGAGGCGAAGCTCATGCACTGACCCTGACTGCCACCAGGTCTTCAGGCCTGTCCTGAGAGCTTATTTTGAATATCCTTCGACTTGACTCTATTTACTCTTTGATGCAGCAGGAAGAACATCAAGCCTGCCCTGAGGGTCTGTTCTCTGCGAGGACGGGGGGAATCACGAAGATTGTACCACTAGCTCTTCGCTGAGACTAGCATCCAGGGGTTCCTCTTGCCCATACCCTCAGCACCTGATCTCTGACTGCCTCCTGTGCTTGAAGAGCCAGCCATGACTAAGTTCAAGGTCAAGGGTGTTGTCGTTGACCATACCCGCAGCCAGTCTGACATCCAGCTGCCCCTTGAGCTAACGCCTCAGTGTCCAGGGCTTTCTATCTGCCAAGCACCATCACCTACCTTCTCTGCATCCACCCTCCCTGTGGACCATCCAAGAATCAGGCCTGAGAGTCCACCCAGGAATCCTGCCAAGAGAATTTAGGTAAATGCTGAGTGTCAGAAAACAGAAGTCACTCTTCCTCCTAAGGGTTTGCTCACTCGCTGAGATAGGAGCGGGACTACACAGCCCAGGGGACTAATGTAAAGACGTTGCCAGGCTGGGAAGGTCTGGTTCCACGCCAGGATCTGGCCTCCACAGTGGGATCGCTCTCCTGACAGGGCAGAAAGCTCTCTCAGCATTGCGGACAGCACAGCACCGAGAGGAGAGGGAGGCAGCAGAGCTGGAATCCTTGCCTGGGTGTCTGGACTCCCAACCAAATGTTCCTAGGAGACTTCTTTGCTGACTGCCATTCCAAAGACCCTGGAAGTTGGTGGCCCAGTAGGTTCTTTCTCAGTTTGGCAACATAACAAGGTCTCTAGGAAGCGGCCAGAATCCCCATGGCCACAGATCGTGTGTTCCTATTTCATGGGATAGTGAGATACCTGCCACACCTCTCGACTGCCACCATCTTCCCTGTTACTTGTTGCTATGGTGTCCCCAGAAGTTCATGAACTGGAACCTTAGTCCCCAATACAACATCATTGGAGGTGATAAGGTCAGGCAGGCTTTTCCCTCCTGAACACACTGCCTGTGTTGTCGCAGGAGTGGGTTCCTTATTAGTTAGCTGAGAGTGGCTTGTGCTAAGAATGAGTCCTCCCCACCGCCTTACCTTGCTCCCATTGTCCCTTGCTTTTACCTTCTGCTACAGAATGCCAGAACCCCATGGCCCTTGCATGATGACAGCTCCATGCTCTTGGACTCCCAATCTCCAGAATGACAGGTCATGCAAATTTCTGTTTATTATGAAGACTCAGTCTCGGGAGCTCTGTTGGAACGGCAGAAAATGGACGGAAAGGCCTGCTTCTGGGATGCTTAATGATTGTGCCTTGTGCTGGCCCTTTCTACAATGCTGCCACCCAACCCCATAGACACAGGAATGCTCACATTAGGGCCAGTGGAGGCTGAGGAGTCTGTCCCCTTTGGAAGCTGGGTCAGGGGGATGAAGCCACTGAACACCAAGCCATAACTTTGAGCTGGTTCAGCTGTCCTGAAAGCCCACACGGGGCTGATGTAGACAAGAAGGCACCACAAGTAGTTGAGCAGATGAAGGCTGAGTGCCTAGGATGTGCCAGAGACTGTGCTCGGGACCAAAGGGCACAAAAAACTACTGAACACAATGGGATAAAGTCGGTGATAAACACAAGTTCCAAAGTGCCTTGAGAATTCAGAGGAAACAGAAACACTTCCGCCTGAGAGGCCAAGAATTACTGGTACCCAATTATCGTTGGTGCTGTCAACAGAGAGATGCAGACAATTTGTGAGCTATTAAGTAGACTGGATAGACCTGAAGATCTGCTAAACGTAGAGAGGTGAAGGGGATTGGGTAAGCAGGTGGGTGAGAGGCAGTTACATTTCCTGGGACAGGAAATCCGGGAAGAGGGGAGCCTTGAGGGCCGTGTGGCATTTGCTTCCTGGGGGCCACCATCAGATCAAGGTGCATTTGACTCGTTTCTTAGGGATCAAGTCCACAATGCCTAAATGGGCTTATTCCTCCCTTCTCCCCCTGTTGAAACCCTGCTCTTCCCCACCCCAGCTCAGATCTTGCCTTCTCTGCAAAATCTTCCTGTGACACAGCAAGACCCACCACTCCTCGCTGGGGGCATGGCAGCACCCTGCCTGTTCAAGTGACAGGGAATGGCCTTGCCTGCCTGGGGGCAGAGCAAGCTACACACTGTCTCTTCTTCTCTATGGCCCTGACCGTTTTCTGTTTCGTTTTGTTTTGTTTTCTGTTTCTTTGCTTGGCACAGTGCTCAGTGCCACACCTAGGACTTAATAGGGTGAGCAAATGAGTATCACACTAAAGCCAACTGCAGGCTTTCTGCTTAACTAGTGCAGGGTTCGGGGGGAATTTCTGGATTCCTCACCTGAAGCCTCGAGAGGAAATCAACCTGCAGTGTGCAGGAGCCGGGCAGCAACCCCTCTCTCTGATGCAGTAATGAAATCAAGCCTGAGGAAGGAGGCTGGCACTGAGTCCACCTCTCCAAATCATCTGCCCTCAAGGGCTTTCCTCTGTGACAAAGGCTGGCCCCTAAGTGAAGGTGACAGGCGGCTGGCTCAGGCCACTCAGGCACACTGTCTTGGCCCTGTTTCTGTGGCAGGCGGAATTCACAGTCTGAATCAAGGCTTGGGGGCAGCCGTGAGCCCATCTGGGGCAGTGTCTCTCTGCATTCCCAACGGGCTGGCTTTGTGCGTCCTGCAGTGAGCGTCTCCTCCATGCAACTCCCCACGTGGCTGAGCACCCATCTGTCACCACCAGCCTCCTGCTTCCCGAGCAGCTGCAACAGGCTCTGTCCTCAGATCCTGGTTCTGGACTCTGCCCCTCACCCAGTGTTACCTACCATACCTCTCACCAAGGACCCTCAGAGCATCCTTTATAACACTAGGCCCTGAGCCAGAAAGGTCAAAAGAGTGGGTGCAACACTGCCTCCATGGGATAGAACTGTCCCTCACAGGGGCCAACAGAGGGTAGGTGCCCAGTGGGTGTTTGTTGCATGAATTCTGGCTGCAGAAGTAAGACAGCCCCTGCACTGAGCAACCCAGGATCCGGCAGAAGAGAAACACTAGACAGAAACTACCTTGGGACCTGAGGTCAGGCTGTGTGAAGCCAGTGCACATTCTGCCCTGTATTAGCTGAGTGATTTGGTCTGTGCTGCAGTTTGCTCATTGGTAAAATCCAGGTGAAAATGATATTAGCTCATGGGTGGTTGAAAGGACAAGAGGAGATGACAATGGAAGTGCAGGCCTGGGGCACCGAAAGTGCTCAGGAGCACCCTGGAGGTGCAAGTGGGTGAGGAAAGCACTGAGTGAGTAGGCAAAGGACCCCAGGAATGGGGAGCTGGCTGGAGCCAGGAGCTTGGCAAGGTTGTCTCAATAGATAGAGTGGGAGAGGCAGGGATCCGGGCAGCAGGCACAGCCTGGGCAGGCAGGCGGCTCTACTGGCTACTCCATTCAGGGTAGGAGTACTGAGAAGGGGTTTGGAGTACCAGGCCAGAGCCCAGCAAAGGAGAACTGCACCGTGGATAAGTGCACGGCACCGGGGCAGACAGCACATGCTGCCCCAGGGCTGCAGAGGGAACCGGAAGCCGGAAGCCAGAGGCCAGAAGCTGGCCCTGCTCCTTTGCCCTGCACCCACACCCTGCAAAGTTCTCCGAGGAGGCAGACCACAGCCCTGGGAGGAAAACCTGGCCCACCTTTCTTTTTAAATATTTTATTAGTATGTGTTTGGGACACATAGTGTTTACATTCATCTTGGAAAATTGGTACACATATTTCATATCTTATTTTTTATCCCTTCCCCCTGTCTCTGGATCCCCTGCCCATCTTCAAATGTCTCCCTCCCTGCTTCCTACCATCTCTCCTTTATGTTGCTCTTTAAATTATTTATATTTGGGGTTTCTCATACAGGAAAGTGTTGTTTAACTGTCTGGTGACCCACCTTTTTACCTGTGGTTCAGTGAGCCTCCCAGGCCCGAGGAAAACCCAACATCTGCTCCAATTCCCATTCCACAGCTGAGGGACCAGGAAGCCAGAGCGGGGCAGGGAGCTGTGGAACTGAGAGCACCTGGACCTCTGTCCCCCGGGACCTGCGGATTTCTGTTTCACCTGAAATCAGCCTCAGCAATTCAACCCACCTGAGGCTACCGGTGCCGCCCGCCATTCCAACACTAGTTATAAAGAACTGGTGTTTTATTTTTGAAAAAGTAATGTTAAATATGTATTACTGCACAATGCACAAAGGCCAGGATATAGAAGTAGCCTAGGTGCCTAGCAATCAATGGATCAATAGATAAAATGTTATATATATATAACATATGGAGATAAGATATATATGAAAATATAGCATCTATCATATATATCAGCATATCTCTCTCTCTCTATATATATATATATATATATAGAGAGAGAGAGATATGTTATTTAGCCATAAAGAACAAAATTTTCCTATTTGCAGGAAAATGGATGGAATCAAACATTATCATATTAGGCTAAATAAACCAGGTTTATAAAGACAAGTGTCACATGTTTCTCCTAATATGTGGAATCCAAAAGAAAATAGTTGACATGAAATTAGAAGGGAAACTCATTAGACCAAAGGAAAGGAAGAAGGAGAAAGGTTTCCAAGGGAGGTAATGGTGATAGTATGTGTTGCGTGCAATACTACATTGAAGCCCAATCTTTTATAAAATTAATATGTACTAATAAAAATATATTAAGTAGAAAAAAAGGTGAGGCAAGGTGCCACGGCCTATCCAAGGTGCTGGTCACTGATGGAGCCTGTCTTTCAAGGAGTCACGGCGTGAGACATTTGTCCATTCAGTTAACAAGTGTTTGTTGAGTGCCTTCTATGTGGGAGCTGGAAGCTGCCTAATACTAAAAAGGCCACAGGTTCGGCACCCAAGTGCAAGCCAGGTCTGGGCCTGCCTTTCCCGTTAGTGTACCCCTGAGCAAATCACATCGAGCCTCACTGTCGTTGTGAAGTGAGTACTCAGAACAGAGCTCCTGGGCTCACAGGCAGTATTAAAACAGTCACATGTGGGAAATGTCCAGCCCCCTCCCAGGGAAGAGACTCTGGGTCAGGTCCCGCCCTCAAATGGGACACCCTGCTCGTGGACAATTTATCACCCTCCACCTGAGTTCCAAGGGAGATCTCAGGTTCTGGGGGACTTAATTGTTTCCTTCTGATAAATATCATGAGCCATAAAAGCTGACAGCAGTGACGGGTGCCTCTGACATTTTAAGACATTGACTCTCCTTGTGGAAGCATCTCTCAGTGCTCTGAGAGTCAGAGAGCTGAGGAACGGCCCATGCTGCTGGCACAGAGGAGGGACCTGTGACAGCAGCCAGGATGTGGTGACTGATAAAGTGCTGTCACTCCCCATCGGCAGCCGTGCTCCAGTATTGGAGCACTTGGTTGAAAATGCCAAACAATTTCTTCCTGCAGAATTCATCAGAGACCCCAGGGGTTGGGGGAATAAAAAGAAGAGATGCTGAGAACAATTGAAATGATGGAACAGGAGGTTGGGGGAGTCGTGCACCCCATGCTTGCACTGCTCTTCCACCCAGCATGTCATGGGAAGGCAGCGCCCAGGTCTCAGGACCACTTAGGCTGCACCTGCAGGTGAGGCGCTGCCCATGGACTGAGTGTCCTCACCTGGGAATGCGAAACTGTACCTGCACCCATAGTGAGGGCTAACTTAGGAGGGAGTTTTAAGTTTCTCTACTGGGACAACCCTTGTGACCAATCATTGATGTGACTTTTGGCAGGCGCCTCTCCTGGAGGCTTTCGTTGAACTGGTCTGAGCTGCAACCTGGTCACCATTTAAAGCTTTCTGAGTGTCAGAAATCTGCAGTGAGGGCTGATGTTGCACCTGCTGCTCACTGAAGGTTTTAACACGGAGCCAACATGGTCACATTGATGCGCTGGAAAGATCACTCTTGGACCTGGCAGAGAATGGGTGGGCTGTGGGGATGGTGCGGGGCTGGGTTTAGGGACGTGGGTGGGAGCCTTTCTGCTGGATGTGTGGTCCCGAGGTCAGCAGTCTTCATCCTCCTTGCTGTGTCTCAGGACGCATCCTGAGGTGTGGCTAATTGAGAACATGCGCTTTGTCAGGATTTCGGGTGATGTACATGTCCCTAAAGCTTGGGACGCTGGGTTAGAAGACAACTCACTGCCAAGGCCGAGGCTGGAGACGATGGCACCCACCCCAAGCAGGAGAATAGGTTTTGTTAATAAAAGATATAAAGGAGGTGAGTTGAAATAATAGCAAAGCTTGTTTTAGCAGATAAGAGAAAAGAGTGGAGCACAAGTGCATGCCTCCTACCTGGGCTCTGGAGGAAGATGTCTCTGTGTGCAGAGTCTGGGAGAAAGATCAGTGAGCTCTGCCCTTTAATTTACCACCAATGGTTATTTTGCATCTTTAGGGCGTTGATTAGTGCACAGTATTGACACAGATCCCCTCACTCTGGGGTAACTACGAAAGGGATTGCTTTGATGCATGTTTTCACATTTGGAAACAGGCTTGAGGCGGCTCAGTGCTCACTGCTGGTCATACACCCAGGAATTGGCAGAATGAAGCCCAAGCACAGGCCTTCTGGTTCCAAGCCCTGTGATCTTTTCCAAGTGGTATTTCTCTTGTTTAAGGGTATCTATGTATTTTTAAAAATATCGGAATGACTTCGAACACTCCTTGATTCTCCCCCACAAGGACCCAAAGCATCCTGAGCCCTTAAGCTGGGAACAAGGTCATTGGAATGTTAAAAAAAAAAAAAAGGCACAGCAAGAAGAGCCTGGCATTCTCCAGGGGGTTTATAAATTGATCTCCAAGAAGCTGAGGAAATGTCTGGGCCCATCTCCTCCTCTCCCCTTCTTGGGTGTTTCCTTCCATTTCCACAGAGTCAAGCCCAGATCAATCCTCAGTTGGGCACTCGAGTCAGGTGACTCCCCTGCCTCAAAACTCCCCATGGCTCCCCACTGCCTTCCAGTACAGCTTAGGTGTGTGGAGGGCTCCCCACAATGTGACTACAGGCCTCTTCCCTTGTGGCCAGATACTTCATCAAAAGCACCAGTGGGAAGGCGAGATAGAAGTCAGTATCTTTTCTAAGTTTGTTGAGGAAAGGGTGTTCACCGCATTTCAGGTTCGTTAGAAGCACGTCAGAAGGAGAGGACCATGCGAAGCTGGAAGGTAGGATTGCTGGGGGATTTTAAAAGGTGCCTATATGATACTTGCAGCAGACTTATCATCCCTTTAACAGCTGAATCAAATCCTACTTTCACAGAGGTGTCCTTATGTCACCATGGGAATAACTGTCACTCCAGGATATCCTCTCACATGGCCCAGTTTGTCCTTCTTTGATTTACTTGCCTTAATGCCTGCACCCGAAACACTGAGGGATTCTATGTTCGTCACTGTTTGGGGACCTTTTGGGGCAGGAACCCTGTCTGCTTTCATCTCTGAATTTTCACACAGTCTGATGGGACACGCAGGATGCTCAGTAAATGCTTGTTGATGGGAACTGGTCAACTTCTGCACCTTTCAGAAACAACTTTTAGCTCTCAATCTCACCGCAGAGACTAAGTCACTGAGAAGTGTTGATCCTGGGGGGTGAGGGGACGTACGCTTTGCTCAGACTTTTACAAGATGCAGCATGAGGTGCTGCACAGAAATTCGCCATGAACTGGAACCAAGCAAAGCAAGTTTCTCCAAAGGCGTTCGAGTAGAAATCGACAAGTCGATCCTAACGGTAAGGATGACCGGCTATGCCTCACCTGCCTTGACCCCCTAATCCTTAGGGCGGTCCGACAGTGTTGGCAAAGTCACCATCCCCAGTGCACAAACGAGAAAGGCCAGATGTAGAGGCCCGAGTTAGAGTCTGATTAGAACAGCTGAGCACGTTTCCACTCCCTACTTGCTGGTTATCAATTTTAAAAAATTCCTTTTCCTGGTTACTTTTTTTTTTTTTTTTTTTTTGTCTTTTTGAGACAGGGTCTCACCATGCAGTTCAGGCTGGCCTTGAGCTCACTTTGTAGCCCAGGCTGGTCTCAAACCCTAACTCACAACAATCCTCCTGGCTCAGCCTCCCGAGTTGGGATTACAGGTGTGAGCCACCACGCCTGGCTCCTCTGATTACTATTTAAGAGGATGTAATTTTTACCGCACTGAACTCAGCATTGCCCTGGGCCATTCTGAAGCGTAAATTCACAAATGGTACATCAGTCTGCAGTACACGCAGCTGGATTCTGTCTCAGTTATTCCCAAGCTTACAGTATGACTCTGCGCATGTTACCTACCTTCTCAGGGTCTCGATTTTCTCTTCCGAATACCAGAAAATCCTTCAGGGTCAACACAATGCCAACAGTATATAAGATTCATTTTAAACCATCATAGACAGTTTAAATCGCATTGCTAAAATATACGCGAAAATCTGGTCAGTGTTAACTTTGCGAAAAATCCCTCTTTTTATTAAAAAAATGTTAAAGAGGGGAATCATTTAAATTTATATCTCAAAACATCACCATGGAATAAAGACAATCAGCTTTAGTTACACCATTCGGGACATTTTTTTAAACCAGACCTTTTTGTTAGAAAACCTTGTCTGTAAGTCATCGCAGATCGCATTCCCTGTTAGAGACCCGGAGGGTCCATTACGGACCATTTAGAAAGATTAAGGAACACTCTCTCTGGGGCTCTTGGTGCTCAGAGCATCCAGGGTATCACATTAAGCATCTGAAATGCTCATTTTCAGTTCCTAACCGTGGATTAATGAATCTACAAAGAACACACTTATTAACACTGACATATGCCGAGGGATAGTGGGCCCAATCCGCATTTTCATTTATCTCTTTCTGCCTGTGAGCAACAAGAGGAGAAAGTGGAGCTGCTTCCCTGCCCGGCCCTCCCCCTCCAGCACATGGCTGGCAGGAGGTCAAGCACCACACTGGCACTGGGTTGGGGTCCAGTACTGGGGTCCAGGTCCCGGCTGTAGCTGTACCGCTGCCTTGGAGAAACCACGTGGCGCCCTCAGGCCTCAGTGTCTTTGTTTTCAAAAGAAACCCAGCCAGTACTTTTCCGAGTGCCTCTGGAGTTCCTGGGGCTTTTGCCTGTTGCCTGTGGGGGTGGTGATAAGTGAATGCCTGTTTCTCAGCTTTTAGCTTTTTCTCAGTTGGAGTTAGACTTCACCAGGCTGGTTCGCCTCTAGAGGCCTTTCCAGTCACTGAGGTTTTGGAGGTTATAGAAAAATAGCTGTTGCACTTTTTGCAATCTTAATTTTTTTTTGAACCTCGTACTGTTCAAGTTTTTAAAATTCTGATGCTTACGTGCTTTGCCGGCTAGAACCATGTGCCAGCGGGAGCCGTAGCAAATGGAGCCTCCCAGGGGCCTCCTGAGGGTAAGTGCCAGGAGCGCTTGGTGGAGGTAAGATTGTCAGCCCCCAGAGCTGGAGAATCCGGGGGAGTCTCACTGGGAAAGGGAACTGGGCCTCAGATGTCCTGCAACAAAAAGGGAAGCAGACGTCAAGCTTCCCACCCACGCCACCAGGATGCTCTGGGCTGCCACAGGCACCTTGCTGAGCACCCAGCCCCACTTGTTACTGGGGTGACTCCGGCCATCCTGCCGTCCTCCCTCAAGTGCAGGAGCCTAGGGCGGTAGGACTCAGCCACAACAACCTGTGGAGTGTGTTTCCTCTGAGCACAGCCATTGTCATCATCAGGAAAAGAAAAAGAAACCCCAGGAAGAGAACTCAGCTTCCTTTTCTTCTTAAACTGGAGCCTCTCTTCACATATTTTGGAGCACACACACCGAGGTGCCATCTCCCACGGGGGACGATGATGCACCTGGCTTTCCTGACCGGTGATTTAAGTGGGGCTGCCCATCAGCAGGAGGCCAACCAGCTCTCCTCTCCGGAGACTTGCACGCAGGGTTGGAAATTGTATCGAATCTCTCTTCTCTCCAAGGCAAGCAAGGCTAGGTTTTGTCACATGGGCTTCGCTGGTGGACAAATGCATGGCAAGAGCCTACTGTGTGCCAGCCACCGTGGAGGGTGGGAGTGTGAACATAAGAAAGCAGACCTCTGTTTGCCGTTGGTGTTACAACAAATTGCCTCAAATGCGGTGACTTCAGGATGAATTTATCTCACCATTTCTGTTAACCGGAAGTCTGAGATCAGGCTAGAATCAGCACCATGAGGGCTGCTTTCCTCACCGGGGGCTCTGGGGAAGAATTTGCTTCTGTGCTTCTTCAGGTTGTCAGCCTAATTTAGCTCCTTGTAGGACAGAGGTTCTTGTGTCCTTGCTGTCCCCAGAGGCCTCCCTCTGAGCCCGGCATTAGGGTTCCGTGTCTCAGAATCAGCACAAAGAGCCAGCTCCTTCTAGTCCTCTGACTTCTTCTGCTTTAGCTCTCTGTCTCCAACTAGAGGAGCCTCGGTCCTTTCAGGGGTTGGTGGGATTAGTGTGATCACACGAAGATAAGCTATGATAGGATCCCCATGCAAAGGCCCCCACCCTAACTACCACTGCAAAATCCCCTCACAACAGTACTTAGATGCATGTGTAACTAGCAAGCAGCAGAAGGGATGTGTGTTAGAGTTAAACAGGCTGTGGGTAACCGCCACCTGGCTGAATGCTATTCCGGGGTGTATCTCTGAGGGTCTCTCTGATGAGCCTTGCATTTGAACTGGTGGACTGAGTCCAATAGACTGTCCTCCCATTTGGAGGGACATTAGTTGGTGATGCTATTGGAACAAAATACTGACACTCCTGTGAGTAAGAGGGAGGCCTAACAGCCTCCAGACTGGGACATCAGCTTCTTCCTGCCCTCACTTCCTCCTGGGCCTTGAGCCCGCTGGACTTTAGACTCACGTGCTCTCCTTTTCTTCACACCTTCAGGCTCAGACCAGGTCAATGCTGTCAGGTCTCCTGGCTCTCTAGTCTGTCATTTACAGATCTTGAAATCCAGCAGCCTCCATGCCCATGCAATCCCCTTCATATAAATATATTCGTATTGGTTCTATTTCTCACTTATTGGTCCTAGTTCTCTCATATTCGGGGAAATATCTTGGAAGTTCCCCTTTAGCTCACTGTTTGCTGGAGGGAGAGCCTCCATGGGGGCTGCAGGGCCAAAGGCCTTAAAGGGGCAGTGCAAGAAACCAGCACGTCCTGCTGCAGAGCAGTGGAGTGGCCCGTGGTGAATTACAGCTCCTTCCTGAAGAGAGTCAGGCTCAAGTTCTCCAAAGCTAATGGGCTGCCCATTTACAGCCAGATGTAGCCAAGAAGCTCAGAGTTTCCAATACAGTGAAGACTGTGATCTGTGACGCAGGCTATGGAACCACTGGTGGGGGGAGGAAAGCTAGACATATTTTCATAGGAAAGATGACATTTGCATTGAACCTTGACAGGTAAATGTAAGTTCTCCAAGCTAAGGAGGAGGAAAGGCACTGTGGTCAGAGACCAGCATGAGCAGACCAAAGGTGCCAAGCCCTGGGTGTGCCCACGCCTGCCTGCGGTAGGAGGGGCACAGAGCCCAGGTGTGCAGCTGGAGGGTGGTGGGCTTAGCCTTAGGGGGCTCCGCTGTCAGAAAAAGTGTGTGCCACCCCCATGCTCCCTGGCACTGGCATCAGGTGCCTGGCAGGCAGGGGCTGGAAGGCTTAGATCAGCCAGAGATCCATCTCCGCTTCCCTAAAGGGACTCCATAGTGAGGAACTGAGAGGAACCCAGATGGAACAGCAGTGAGGCCCCTGCCTGCTCTCCGCATGGCACACAGGCTGACTTGTGCACCAGGGGCTGGGCTCCTGGGAACCCTGGGCCTTGCCTTCTCCCACCTTACCAGCATTCAAACAGCACCCTCTTGCCATCAGGACCTTGCTGTTTCTCTCTGTGCCTGGCTCCCAACAAGCCATCTTCCAGCTGGTGCTAGGACAGCCCAAAGCCCCCAGCCCGGGCTGCTGGAGGGTAGAACCTACAGGAGGAAGGGCCCTCCAGGGGGGCTGCATCTGGTGACTTCTTCCTGGCACCACAGCCCTCCCAGTCCCAGCTACACCATCTGAGGAATGACAGCCTTGGGCTGTGACCTCTCCAGCCTGTCCATGCTCCCAATCCCAAGACTTCAAACCCCAAGAGGCAGCAAATATAGAAGAAGCAGCAGAAAGGAGCCCGGATCTTACTGTGGCTAATGTTCCAGGTTTCCTTCCCTGTCCAGCTTCAGAACAGATTGCAGGGAAAAAGCATAAGTATTAGGCAGTGGCAAGTCAAAACCCCAACTGAGAAAGGTGAGGTTGGGACCACTAGTTTAGTTCTGTGGTGATTCTAAAATTTTACCTCTGAGTTAAACATTCATGCCTGCCCAGAGTCTGGCTTCAAGGAGGCTCCAGGAGGGGTTAAACCCATTGTGCACAGTGCTTTCTCCTGGGCTCACCAGTCAGGTAAGTGTTGTTACCTTCCTCGGGGAAGACTAAGGGGAAGGATATATGGTGGACACACCAAGAGTGTTCACTCTATATGGAAACACAAGAAGCAGGGAAACAATGTTCCCCCCAAGAGCTAGTGATCATCATAATAGAGGCATATAAATGCTTAGTGTACAAGTCTCTAAAAGCGTATCATCTTGACTCCTAAAGACAATCTCATGAGGTAGGTGATGAAGAAACTGAGGCTCAAAAAAAGATGACTCACTGACTCAAAGACCACTCACCTGAGTGGCAGGTATTCTCCTCCACTTACTACTCCTACTTATACTTCTGTGTGTGTGTGTGTGTGTGAGAGAGAGAGAGAGAGAGAGAGAGAGAGAGGGGATTGAACTAGGGCCTTCACACTAGCTACTTCCCCGCCCACCTCTTTGCTTACTTCTCATTTTGAGACAGGGTCACTGAGTCTCCTATGAGTCACTAAGTTGCCTATGCTAAACTCAAACTCATGACCCTCCTGCCTCTGCCTCCCAGAGTGGTAGGATTACAGATAGGCCTCTGAGTGGCAGGTTTTTAGTGGCAGTGCAGTCTTTCCGCATCACTCACTGTAGACTAGCTCTCTCTTTTAACTATGGGACCTGACATAAGGCCAGCGACCTCCCCAAGTCTTGAGTTTGTCATCTGTAGAAAGTTACAGGCATCCCAGAGCACAGAGCTTTGGTGGACATCATGGCCCTTTCGCTGCCAGACGCCTCGTCACTACTGCTTTGTTGCTGCTGTTGTAACTGCTACCTGGACTCCTGCTGTGTCTCCCGTACTAGACTCTGACCTGCTTCCTTCTGTCTCTCCTCAACCATTACAATGTCTGGCTGTAGCGGCCACTTGGTGAATGTTAGGTAAAGCAGACAGACACCCGAGGTGAGGACTCCAGCGGTTCCGCATCCTGAGCTCCACCGGAAAGAGCGAGCGCTCCAGGCTCCCAGCTAGGTTGTTATTGCTTTGCCTTCCAAACTGTCGACATCATCCCAGGGGGCTCAGCATCTCTTGCTCGCTCTTCACCCCCACCCTTAGCAAGGTCTTGGGAATATAGGCCTCGTCCGTGGCTGTCAATCCGACGGGTGAGTGACAGGCTGCACGGTGCGTGCGTGGGTGATTGAAGTGGGTAAAACGGCTTTGTCGCAGACCAAATGTGGGGACACACCTCTGTCCTGTGCAATTCCAGGCATTGACCAACAGAGGGTGCTCTTCTCTGAGGTACCTTAAGATAACGCCATTTCTCTTTTAAAGCTTTTAAGTATGTATATTGAGGCGCTTATGCTAAATGGGGAAGGTGGACCTGAAATAGACATTTCCAACACTGGAGACTCCCAGGGACAGCGGCCTTTGAGCAGCATACTCAATGGCAATAAGTGGACAGGAGGGGTGGAGCCAACAGGAGTCCTGAGGGTGCCGGTCCTGGCTGCAGTCATCGTGAAAGGGCAGTGACAAGATCTGAAGGGCCACATGGGCCAAGAGTGGGGAACTTGCTCTGTCCCGAAGGCAAGAAGGGGCTTCTGAAGGGTCTTAAGCAGGAAAGTGACAGAGTCAGATCTGCGTTTTGAAAGAGCACTCTGTGGGCTGAGCAGAATGGCTGGCAGGGCTGGGGTGAGGCTGGCACCCGGAGACTTCTCCAGGCTTCCATGTTGTCACCTGAAATGTCTGCAGGTGGAAGAAGATGGCTTCTCAGGTCCTTCTGGACTCAAAACCCTGTCTCCTACCAACAGAGACAGACTTCAGCCCTTCAGCATGAGCAGAGGGCGTCAAAAAAACACACCAGCTCAGGGAAGAAAGGTCTTCAGCAGGCCGGGATCTAAAAATACCAGGACAGGACATCCCAGGCCTGCCTGTCACACGCCTCCTCAGGGCTTCTGCTGTGATGTCAAGGAGCTGGTGTCAGTGTCTGTCATCAGCTCTGAACAGGAAATGGGCTGCAGGAGCTAATCAAGAAGGGAATGTGTCACTCACCCTGCTTGACGGGTGTCCTGCTGGGACAGCTCTATCCAACAGAGTGTCTGGAAATGATGACTGGGGGCAGATTCTCTCCCAGAGCCAGCCCTGACTTTCCTGGGAGGCAGTGGCTTTAGCTGCCTCCAGAAATAGTGCTGCTGTGGCCTTTGTAGAGCGCGCCCTCCCCTGTGTTCCTCATCCCGTTCACGGAGACCCTGGCACCTGAACTTGGCACCATGCGTGACTTTGACTCGAGCAGTCTGCAAACCAGGAGGGCACAGGCCAAATCAGCCCATGTCTGCGTGTTTCGCCTGAAATTAGGAAAGTAGCTGGGCCGCTGTAACAAAACATCACAGAAGTGTTGATGATAGAATAGAAGTGCCAGAGCTCGTGGCCAGCAGTGTTGTTTTCTGATGAGAATCCCTTCCTGCCTGGTAGGTATTAGGCTGCTTCCGGCACCCTCCTGTGATCTTTTCTCTGCATGCATGCAGGGAGGAAGAGAAAGAGTCAGAGATGAAGAGGCAGGGACAGAGAGAACCAGCTGACTAGCCTCTCTTCCTATAAAGGCACTGATCCTATTGAGTCTGTCCCCAACCGTCCAATCTCATTTAACCCTAATTACTTCCTTAGCGGATCCATAGCCAAATAGACACCCTGGGGGTTGGGATTTCAAACTGTGAATTTTGGGGTAACACAAGCATGCTGTCTACAGCAGAATGCAAATGCCTTGAAGCCCGCACACACCACACACGATGTTTCTTTCTCCTTCCTGTTGCAATCTCTTGCCACATCCCGAATGACCTTGTTGTTTCTAGCTCACAGCCCAGCTCAGCCATGTCCTGAACCCTGTTGCCACCCAGAACCCTGCAGCCCCCGAAGCCAGGCTACCCCCCTGGCTACAGCCTACTACTTCCCGTCCCACTGAACTGTTACCATGGATAAACCATTCATCTAAATCCCGGGTCTTGATCCTCCAACCGGGATCATTGCTTTGCCTCTGCTCCCCAGGGGCCCCACCATGCGTAAGACTGACTGTCTCCTCACTATTTCACCTCTGAGGCACAAAACCCAACACCCACCGCTTAAAGAAGGTGTATTTTGGCTCACAGTTCAGAGGTCAGTGCGTGGTTGGCTCACTCAGACTCAGAGGCAGCATGGTGGGTGGGGCTGCCTCAGAGGAAAGCTGCTGTCTCCAAGGCAGCAGGGAGCAGGCAGGGAAGGAAGGAGCCAGGGAGGTAGATAACGCTCTCCCTGGCCATGCCCACAGTCCCGTGTCTTCTTAGCAGGCCCTGCCTCCTGACAGTACCGTTAGCTCTGAACTCCTGCATAGATGCATCAACAGCCCCATGATCCAGGAACCTTCCAACAGCCCCACTTCTGAGTGCAGGAGGTTTTAAGGGGACACCCAGATCTAAACCACAGCACTGAGAGAGCACAGAGAAGAACAAGGGGACTGCTAGGGGCAAAGCACTGAGGTTTTCTGAGCCTCGACTTCCCCACCTGTGAATGGAAGGAACCACTCCCTCCTTGCTGTGATTTTACCATGGGTGGGAGTTAAGCTGTGTGTCCATGGGAGCACTGTGTGAACAGCAAGTTCTGAGCAGAGGGTGTCGACCTTTACCTGGGAAGCACACCTGGCTACTGGAAAGACAGCATCACCTCATGGATTAGCGTGTGCATGTGCATGCATGTGTGTGTGTGTGCATGTGTGTGTGTGTGCATGTGTGTGAGTGTGTTAAAAGGAACTGGCTTATGAGATTAAGGAGACTGAGAAATCCCAAGATCTGCAGTAGTCCAAAGCCAAAAAACAGAGAGACCACAGTGTCATTCTAGGCTGAAGACTAGCAGACTAAGACCCAGGAAGAGCTCATGGTTTAGTTAAAGTCTGAAGGCTGAAAAAGTCCAATGTTCCAGCCCTGTGCTGGGCAGCAGTGATTCTCTTTGACTCAGACCTTTTGCTCTACTCAGGTCTGTAATGGCTGAAAGAAGCTCCATCACAGGGGGCCATCGACCTGGCTCAGTCTGCTGATTCGAGTGCCATTCTTACCCAGAATCACCATCCTGGGCACACCCAGGGTCATTTTGAACCCAACACATGAGGTTAACCGTCACAACAGAGCACACAGCATTCTCAAGGTTGGTGGTTTCTTTTTCTTCCATATGCACAGATGAGAATCCAGTGATTTGAACAGTGCCTCGAGGAGATTTATCAACAGCCTTGGACCTCATCTGCATTCAAGGATGGCAGAATTAATAGAGCTAAGACGGTAAAGGAAGGGCAAAGTGGAAAAATGGCGATTTCCAGACATGCCTGCCAGTGTTACAGTCATGGGTCACACTGGCTCAGATCAACCATTATTTCAGACCAGCCCCAGGCAGGACACTAGGCCTGTTCTCTTAGCAACCCAGCAGGAGAGAGATGCGTGTCTTGGGATCCATGAGAACGTGAATCTGGCAGCGTGTGCGGGTGAGGTGAGGCCAGGGACCACTGCTGGGCCTCACCGTCATGCCTGGATTAGCGCCCCATCAGGTAAGATGTGCAGCAGCATCGGAACCTAGAGACCAAGAAGTGGTAGCCAGCTGTACCCCCAGCCTTGGCTTCCTGGTGGGTGAGTGAAGACGTGGTCACCGGCACCCTAACAGTCCTTGTGAGCACTCATGACACCCTGTCGCAGGTGCCTGGTATGAAACCACAGGTGCCACTTACTCATGACCATTCGCTCACTAAATATGCACTTTCCCCGGGCTTCTGAGACTTGAGGCTGTGCCAGGCCACCTGGAGACACAGCAGCAGGGAAAGCAGACAGCAGAGTCTCTACCACAGGGTGCACGCAGAACCAGCCCAGCTGGTACTCAGCAGCACCCATGTAGCCAATACCATGGTGGGCAGGACAGGGCCGTGGAGCCCAGAGCAGGGTGGCAACCTTGGGCTGCTGCTGAGTAACAGGGAAGTTTGCTCAGGGCAGATGGCTCTGGATCCAACCCTCAGTGGTCAGTAGAAAGGGCCTATGCATCACATTCAAGATGTAATCAAATTATACAGTAACTGTATAATTGAAAAAACATACTACAGTAAAAGACTGTCTTCATTACTATTCTCACTGCTGAGACAAAATACCCACACCCAAAGGTAAAAGAGAAAAGGTTTATTGAGATCACAGTTTGTAGAGGTTTCACCTCATAGTGGGCTGGCTCCAAGGCAGGGTGGCATCACAGAGTAGAAGCAGTTCGTGGTGGGCCAAAGGCAGCAAGGCGGCAGAGCAGTGAAGCGGTGAAGTAGCAAAGTAGCAAGGATGCAAGCAGCAAAGGACCAGTGACCACAGCAGCCCACTTCCTGTCCATCATATTCTGTCCAGGCTACACACCCTTGGGGCGGGTAGCACTCACACCCCGGGAGGACCTTCCATTACCCGCTCTCAGAACTAATCAGTAGACTAATTTAGTAATCACATACTTACTCCCAGCATCACACACTCTAGACCCTGCCACCTCTGAAAAGCCCCACCTGTGACCTCATGAGGCTTTGGGGGGACATCTAAACACAAGTCATAAAGACATTGCCATCAGCCCCTGTTATGGCTTATACCTAGATGTCCCTTCAAAGTCTAATGTGCTCACAGATGGGGCTTTTAGGAATGACTGGATCATGGGTGTGTGATATGGACGTGTAATACTGACTGTATCATTGGATTGTGGGTATGTGATACTGGATTAGTCCACTGATTGGTTAGCATAGTTCTGGCTGTGGGTAGTAGATTTACTGAAGAGAGAAGATCTACCCTGCGAGTCAGTAGCACCAACCAATAGGCTTGAAGCCTGTGTGGAATAAAAAAAAGAAAGAAGGAAGCCTTGCTGCTTCCTGTCTGCCACACCATGTGCCATGCTGCCCTGACTGAAACCTCTACACACTGTGAGCTAAAATAAACCTTTCCTCCCCTTTAACTTGTGGATATCTTGTCCCAGCACTGAGAAAGTAACCAGGACAACCCCCCTCAAAGCCCTCCCCCTCAGTTTGAACACACTCACCGCATCATTCTCGCTGCTTTCTGAAGCAGCTCTGGAAGTCATCTCCTGAGAGCATTTTACAAGGTGTGATCAGATGTATCGTGAATGCCGCTGCCCACTGCCATCCAACCGAAAGGCAGGCTTGAAAAGACATCGCCCTGTGTCCCTGTCCATCTTACTCGCTGGGCCTGGCACCATGCAATTTGTGGCTCTTCCCCAAAGGCAAAATGACTACGAAAGGGAAATGTATTGAACTGATTCCAGACACTGAAGCAATCGTAACGATGCCACTAACGACTCACAGAGGAGGACCGGCAGAACCGCTTCAAAGGTGGCAGGTACAGCGGGGTAAGTGTGTTGGAAGTGACCGGGAAGGTTTTGAGGGGATTCATGGCAGCGTGTCTTTCTTTAAGGAAAATTTTTAATTTTTTTTAAGGAGTACAACCTTGATTACCATGAGCACAGAACAAAGGCTGGAGGAATAAAGCAGCAAGCTGAACTGAGTTTCCAATCTCCTCCTTTGACTCAGTTTGCTGGCACAGCTCACAGAACTCAGGGAAACATGTTTACAGAACATTTTTAATTTAAACATTCACTGTATTTTTTTTTTAATCACACAGCATAGTTCACTCCTTGTTTCTTCTTCCACATGTGCTGGGAGGCCTAAGATGTCCTTTCCTGGGATCTAAAGTTAGACACTAAACACTCCTAAAGGAGCCCCAGGACCCCAGCTCACAAGGAGGCCCCGCTAGGCCCAGTTTTAACCTGCACTTGGGTCCTCTCACTGGTCACCTGGAGAAGAGTCACAGAGGCAAAAGGGAAGCACCAACCTACCCACAGCATATCCCTGGTGGATTATGGGCATCTGTGCATAACTGTAAGAACTGGAAATGAATATTTACCAAATATCTGGGGGAGAAAACACTTGCTAAATATAGCAGTAATAGGAAAAAGCCCAGCAGTGAAACAGTGGACAGAGGCAGCAGAAAACTTTAAGCTTCTGTTCCTGCAGTGGGCCAGGGAAGGGAGGAATGAATAGGGAAAAGTCTTTGCAGGTGGGCTGGCTGTCCACATCGGCAATCCCAGTCCTCAGGAGGCTGAGACAGGAGGGTCGTTGGAGTCCAGGAGTTTTCAGGCCAGCCCAGGCAACATGGCAAGACCTTGTCACGAAACACAAAACAAAAACTCGGAGCAAACGGGTTTTAACCTTTATACTATAAAGAATTCATACAGACTGATCAGAAAAACATGGACGTTTTATTTTATTTTGTCTTTTGGTGTTCCGGGTTTTGTTGTTGGTGTTCATTCATTCGTTTGCTTTTGACAGCTAATGGAGTAAAAAACATGATTTCCAAAAGAAAAAGGGGCACAATTTAGCAGGAAACATCTAGAAGAAATGTGCCTCAGCCTCACAGGCAACAGAGGCAGTGTAAGCTGAAGCAGGAGGAGCTGCACTTACACAGCTACCAATGCTGCCACACCAGGACGGCCCTGAGGCTGCAGAGGATGGCGGGAAACACTTCCTGCCTCTTTGCAGGGACACCGGGAAGTGGATTCATTGTGTTTGGACTTTACACCATACCTAGGTCTGTCTCCAGAGGTGCCCAGGTTCTTATTAAGGCCCTTTCTGATTCTTTTCCCCTATTCTGAAATCGTTTATTGAGCACCTGCTACACGTAAGGCCCAGAACCGTTAGCTCCTCTGCTCTGCAGTGAGAGAACTGGGCAGTGTCCCAGCCGCCCTTCTGACCAACTGTGGTGTCCTGGCTAACAGCAGCCGCTGTTCCGAGCACTGGCATCTTCCCCGCAGCAGTGTCTGAACACAGCAGGGACCTCTGACCTCGCAGAGCACAGAGCCTCCTGTGATGAGAGTGGAGGCCCTCGATAATTGTGCTAACACTAAGCCTGGGGGATGCTACCCCGGGGAGGAGGCAGCCAACCTGGCAGCATGTGGAGACCGATGACCTGGATTCTGGGCTTGGCCCAGCTCCCTTCCAGATGAGGTCTTTTGGGTACTCACCAGGCTGCATCAGGGTTGCTCCTGGGGGTGAGAGGCCGGGGCTCGCAGTTCCCCAGGTGGGAACACATGTGACACCCTGTGACACATCAGCAGACAAGAGGGGCATCCCTGGGCAGCGGGCCTCTTTTGGAAGCAGGTTGTTTATTTCCATGGACACCCAGGTCCTGACCTCCTGCCTGGGGCGCTGCCTCCCAGGGAGCCTGGGCTGCTCCCCAGCCCCAAGCCTGGAAGAGGACGGTTTTGCACAGCCGGGATCCCCATCCTTCTGACTCTCATGGGGCCATAATGACTTGGTGACTGATTTTGTTCTGATTCATGTATTACTTAATTAGGATTTCTAGCCTGTAACAGATGGCTGTCTCCTCTAAATCATGATCCATCCGCGCTCACTGGAAGCAGCTGGTTTGAGATGCAATTTATTTCCTGCATGTCAAAATAAACCACGAGGAAAAGAATTCAGATGGAAATAATGCGATTTGTTCCGTTTAGATGTATCTGTAAAAGTAGGGTTTTTTCAGTAAGATGGAGGTGGGGGAATGTGTGTCTTGGTTTGCTTCTGAGCAGTCAGTGGTCCATGCTATGATTCTCAGACCTGAAGCAACTGGGGAAGAGGGGGCGGCAGCTCCCCAGAACTCACAGAGGGGCCCAGCACATGCAGCTGTGGCAGCCTGACCATGCCAGGCAGGTGCATTGCCTCAGAAAGCAGATCCTGTGCTCTAGGAAAGCATCTGGTTCCTGTATTTATTCTTCTCTCTTTCCTTCTTTCACAGGTGAGGGAAAGGGTCACATGCCTGGGACACCTCACAGTTTTGTCAGGCCAGCTCCACATCTGGACCCCACTATCTCATCATGGGCAACTGTCCAGATCACCTGAGCATTTACAAGAGATGGCATCAAGTCCACCCCAGTTCCAAATAGAGGACTGTAACCCTGCAGATGGAACCCAGGGTTCACACTGAGCTACATCCCCCGCCCTTTTTCTTTTTTTAATTATTTTGAGACAGGGTCTCAGCAAGTTGTTAAGTTACCCAAGCTGGGCTCAAATTTACAGTCCTCCTGCCTCAGTCTCCCAAAGTCCTAGGATTGCAAGCATGTGCCACTACCCCTGGCTTGTGACTGTGCTTTTGATTAAGATTTAAGGGTGGTTGATGCATGCATTCATGAAGGTTTTAGTAGCCCAGACAACTCTAGTGAGATCCAGGAATAGGAGTGCCTTGCCTGTGACTTCCCTAGGAACTTTATTTGTGAATTACACAGCAGAAGGCAGTAACTTTCTAATATTTGTACCACATTTCATGCTCAAAAAAGTGTTAAATACAAGCTGGGACTTTATTCCCATGTTGATGGTGGAGAAACAGCTTCTCAGCTACTAGATGAGTTTTAAGCCCAGCTCTACATGCTGCAAGCCCAAGTTTCAATGCTGTAGTCAAATGCCATGGTTTGAATACTTGTGTGCTCCAAAGTCCACCTTGAAATGTAACCCCCGGTGCAATGGCATTAAGATGTTAGACTTCTAAGAAATAAATTTACTATTAGGGCTCTTCCCTCATGTGTTAGCTTTTCTGTCATGGGGCAAGATACCTAACAGATACAACTTATAGGAGTTTGTCTCACAGTTCGAGAGGATGCAGTCCATGGTCAGCTGGTGCTGATGCAGAAACATCATGGCGGAAAGATGTAGCAGTGGGAAACTGCTCATCTCATGGCAGCCAGGGCAGCAAGCTGGAAAACTGCATCCAAGGAAGGGGCCAGGGACCAGATATAGTCCCGCAGGTCACATGCCCAGAACCCATCCAGAAATCTGCTTTACTAATCAGGGCATCCCTGAAGCCTATCAAGTTGACCTGATTAGCCATCACACCTCCTGAATGGGATTGGTGGATGGTAAGGATGAAAGCAACTCAGTGTATGAGCTCAAGGATGCTATTTTGCCCCTTTTCACCCTTTCTGCCATACATCCAGTGGCACTGTTACCTTGGCATCACTATAACTACTAACCAAGCCCCGTTTACTTCATACACAAAAAGCAATTTATTTTGGCCGATAATTACGAAGGTTCAAGTACAAGACTAGTTAGCCCCACTGATTTCAGAAAGGGAATCTCTGGTGAGGGCCACCCACAGTGGCAGGAGTGGGTGTTGGAGTGAATACTCATATTGTGAGCCAGGGAGCAAGAGAGAAGATAGACGGAGTCCCAGAATCAGTTAAGGATAGGCCTTTGAGGACTGAAGGACATCCCAGTAGACCCACCTCTTAGAGGTTTTACTACCTCCGATCCTGCACCCCAGGGACCAAGCCAGACCTATCCTCACAGCCAAACCAAAGCATGCAGTGTCTTATAAAGAGAAAGCGTGCCTGCAGCAGGCCCCAGATCTGGTAGCGCCTTGATCTTGGACTTCCAGCCTCCAGAACTGAGAAGTAAATTTCTGCCCTTTCCACATCTTTTAGCCTGAGGCATTTTGTTATAGCTGGGGGGACTAACCAAGACCCCCTCACGTCATCTCCCTCAATGACCTGTTATCCAGAGTATGAACTAAAGAGGTCTTCATTCTCTTCCTCAAAACATGACATTCACCCCTGCCCTCGAAAATTAGTGGCTAAAAATAATGTTATCTTTCCAAACTAGAAATTTTATAATGAGTATTTATTACTTTAAAAAAAAGAAATTCACACATTCTAAGAAAATATGCAGAGCTATTTGTTTCTTCACGAAATGAACCCAGTCAGCTGAATTTTTAAAATAAACTTTTAATTTTAGAATAGTTTTCTACTAATAGTAAAAAAGTAACTTTAGTGCAGGATCTCCCATACACCCCATAACTAGTTTCCCCTGTTGTTAGGGTGTCTTTCTCTACTTCCCCCCAAAAGCCCCACACAAGCATAGGTGGAGCTTTGGGGGAGTGATCGGATCATGGGTGTGATACACATTGGTGGTTTAATTCGCTTGTGTGTTTATAGCTAAACGTCCTGTTAGGAGGCGGGGCTGGGTCTCTAGGACAATGACCTTTGTCCCCTCCCGACCACTCCTGGCTCCTCCCTTTGCTTCCTCTGACCATGAAGTGAGCAGATTTCCTCCACTACGCCCTCCTGCTTTGGAGCCAGCTGACCATGGCCTGAAATGTGAGCCAAAATAAACCTCTCCTCCTTACACTGTGTGAGTCAGGCATTGTGTCTGATGTTAGAGCTAGTAGCTAAGACACCTATTACCAGCACTTTTCATTAGCGGTGTGGTACCTGTCACAACTAATAAACCAAGAGTGTTCACTTCTTATGTACTGAAACTCAGAATTTGTTCAGACTCCCTTAGTTTTAACCTGATTCTCTGTGTCAGTCCCAGTAGCCCCCCAGGGTTCCAGGCTACCCTGAGCTGTCTTGTCCCTCAAACCTCCTCTTACTGTGATGGTTTCTCAGACTTTCCTTGTTTTGGGCCACCTCAATGGTTTTGAGAAAGACTGGTCAGGAGTTTTTTAGAATGTTCCTTACTCGTCTGATGTCTCATGGTGGGACTGGGATTTGAGATCGGGGAGGAAGATGGTGGAGATCATCACATCACACCAAGGGAGCCGCGTGGTGTCATCAGGACTGGCCAGCGTTGATGGTGGCCTCAATCCCCTGGCCGAGGTAGTGATCTTCAGGTTTCTCCTTGGTAAAGCTACTCCCTCTCCCTACCCCTTTCCACAGTTCAGTTTTGTCTTCTTAGGAGCAGAGGATCTACAGAAATTATTTGGAATTCTTCAGGTGGGATCTCACCGTTCTACTCTACTTAATGTATTTGTCGAGCTGTGCAATTGTGTCCACATGGACTCAGGGATAGTAATTTTATCTCTTGAGTTCCAATCCAACACCAATTTATTTATTTATTTGGTACTGGGAATCGAACTCATGACCTCATGCTTGCCAGGCAGGTGCTTGTGCTGCTGAGCTAAATCCTGAGCCCCTCAGCACCCCTTTATTTACTCTGTAGCTCACACTGTTGCAGCTCTGGCATTGGACCCTCTCGTTGGCTTCCGTGTCCCTTTGTTTTACCTGCATTGCTGTGAGTTTTCTTTTAAGCCCATTCTTACTTTCTGATGCTGCCAGCTGCCCCAGGCTTCATTTTCCATTCCTTGCCCTGCAATCAGCATTTCTCCAGGAACAAAGATTAGGCGCTGTGTTCTATCTGGATCATCAACGTTTTCCCCTGGCATCAGCCTGGCTCTGTTACCACCAGCTGCTGTGCCAACTCTGGGACTCCCCTCTTCTAGTCTGTGGCTTCTCACCAGCTGCTGGCTGTAACCCTGATCCCCCAGGGTCTCAGAACCACTCCCAAGAGGCCCACCTCTGTGCCCTGATACCCCTCACCTCTGTACCAGCCACAGTCCTGGACAGCCTGAAGCCCACTCTGCCCACATGACAGCTCCTCACTGTCCTCTTATCTTTCATCGAATCTCTCCCAGGCTTTTTCTCCTCAGCCCATCCTATCCAAAAGGAGCCTCAGACCATCTCCTGTCTTGACAGCTGTCTTCCGTACAGCTGGCCATGATTTATTTCATTGGTTCATTGATTTTTCCATCTCTCTTCACTTCTAGTTTGGAAGCTCGTGTGCAGCACATCTATTTTTTTGTACAGGGAAGTATGCTGTCATGGCTAACCTGGTGAGCCTTGGAAGTGGGTGTCTGGGTTTAAACCCTCCCTGGGGTACTTGCCAGCAGTGTGATTGGAGGCAACTTGATCTCTCTATGCCACAGTTTCCTCATCTGTAGGATGGGTGTGACAATAACGTAATACATAAGAAATGCTTAGAACAATGGGTAAGACTTAGAAAATGATTGCAAATGTTATCCACTGTTTATTTTTAAAACTGTTAAGTAAGATCAGCAACATCATTAGCCCTGCTGTCTTAGGGACCGAGACTCCATGATAGAAGACAAACGAGAAGTGTGCACTGCACCCCTTTAAACAGCTTCTTCTCTCAAATTGCTGGACTCTGGCACTGCAGGAAGAGGGCACTCGCAGCGACATGGCTGTGGAAATGGGGAAGATTCTGCCCGTTACAGCAATAAGAAGCCCCGCTGGGGCTCCTGCTGCACCCCACTGTGTTTGCTGCTCCCCACAACTGTGGTAGTGCCGTGCCCATCCCTCCCTTTCAGCTCATGTCCTTCCTCGCACCTGGGATGCAGAGGTGCACCCTGGCCTCACGTGGTGCCACCTCACTCCTCCCAGCCTGGCCTCCCTCTGGTGCCCTGAAGGGCGTCCTCCAGCCCCGCCCCGCCCCAGCAGCCTCTCTGCCTTTCACCATTTAACATATCTAGCTGTGCTTTGCATGAAAAACCCCCGCTAGGGTTTCATGTGTTCAGAGAGGAAGCTTTGGAAGGCACTTGGATCAAAGGACACGAGCTACGCTCATCAGTGGATTAATGCGTGGGTGAGTTCACAGCTGAATGTGCTGTGAGGCCACTGGCCCAGTTGGAAAATGTGGGTCACTGAGGCTGTGCCTTTGAAGGGTGGGTCTGTCTGGCCTCGGTCCACTCTTCTCGCTGGTCCTTTCCCTGCTCTCTGCTTCTGGCTGCCATGGGATGAGCAGCTTTTCTCTGCCATGACATTTCTACCCTGCAGCTAGCCAATCACAGACTGAAACCATGAGCTAAGATAAAGCTTCTTCCTTGAAATTTTGGAGGTGAGATATTTTTCCTCACCAACGGATTCACACTGGCCTGTGAATCGTGGTAGGCAGGAATTTACAAACAGTAGCAATCACTCCTGCTCAGGAAGCTCCTGAATACCACCATCAGCTCCCCAGATCCGCATGTCAACCCTCCAGGCAGGAGGTGGGGTTCTGTCCCCTTTACAGGGCCCTGCATACAGTCAGTACTGAACGGACACTCACTGAGTGAATCAGTGAGTGAACAGACCCTAGGAACGTGGCTTGGGGGCTTTCTGTCCCCAGCTGGTAAGTGTGGGTTTAGGGCCCAGATGCAGGCTTCCTGCCCCAGGCCTGTTCTTGGCCGGAAGTCAAGGAGGAAGGGCTTCCAGGGGACACAGTTAAACCATATTTCTGCTGCTGCTGTCCTTGGCAGCCCCCATGGACTAGAATAAGGGAGAGAACAGCCGTGTCTCTGCCTCTCTGACTATGAACATGCCATTATTATTTAGTAGCAGATGTCATTCATTAAGAGGCTGTGACACATTAGCTGCCTCCACCTGACTGTATCTTCCTTGCAGCCCAGTGGCGCTGGCAGCCTCATTCCTCCTAGCAAGCATAAATCAGAAAAGAAAAGTCTGTTTGCCGAACAAGTGTTGGGGCCAATATTTGGTTCTACATCTGCCTCCTCTGAAACCCTCTCCACAAAAACTGACGTGTAACAAACCAGGGGAATCCAATGGAGTTTAAATTGGGAGTGTGGGGGAAGCACAAGGAGACAGACAGGGTGTGAGCCCTGAGCAGAGGCATGGAGAGAGGAGAGGAGCTGGAGGTTCTGCTTTGTTGAGACTTCTGGGTCACAGAGCACAACCCCAGACTCCTTCCCCTTCAGACCATCTCTCAAAGTGTGTGGCTGTGGCTTAGTGACTTTCTCATTGCCGGGACAAAATACCAACACCACAAGTTACAGGAGAAAAGATTTTTTTTAGCTCACAGTTTTAGAGGTTTCAGTCCAAGTCAGCTCACTCCAAGGTGGCAGAGAAAAAACAGTAAGTTGCAGGCCAAGCAGAGAATAGTGAGTCCTTCTCCTCCTTTTCCTTCTTATTCCATCCAGGCTGTAACCTTATTGGTTGGTCTGACCCACATGCAGCATTGGTCTTCTCTCTTCAGTCCATCCATCATCCACACCCAGAGCTATGTTAGACCAATCAGTGGATGGATGCACACCTGATTGAGAATCACACACTTATGATATGGTCACACCTAAAGCCCCACTTATGAGCACATGAGGCTTTAGGGGGCATCTAGGTAAAAGCCATAACAGGCTATGTTCCTATGTATTCACCTGTTAGCGGTCCTTCCATGGAGTCTTCAAACGTCAGTTCTAGGAGACATCCATAAATCATCAATTTGCCTCCTCTACAAATGATATAATTAGTGAAACTAGAAGATTCTAAGAAGTTTGTTCAGGCACAAACAACAGGTTGATGCTACAGTTGGCACCAGGGTTCAGGTCCTCTGGTTCCTACGTCATTGCTCCAGGTGGCCTTGATTAAACATGGTACTGCACTGGTTCCATCTGGTTTCACAAGGCCGTTGCCATGGGGATCCACATAATTCATCTTCCACTCCATCTCTGGGCATGTCCTAAACCTGCAAAGAAGGTCTCTAGAGATGCAGAGGGGAACTGCCTTCCACTTTTCTTACCTAAGGACTTTGCCTCACCCCCACACTTAGGATTTAGAAAAAGAAAGTGGACATTTCCTTGGGGCATACTCGGGGTTCTTCTCCCATATCACTGCTTTATACTCCCCCAACCCCCAGCCAGAGCAGCTGGGACCAGCTACGAAGCCCAGGGTTCCAAATTACTGTTGGATCGAACTCCCTTGTTCATCTGGCACTCAGCGTTGGGTGGGGACAGAAACCACATCATGACAGATAGTCACCAGAATTGCCAGCCCCACTGCAGAGGCACCATCCGCCCGGCAAGGCAGAGGCAGGTGTGCAGAGAGGAATATTTTTATCATCCAACTCTGAGTAAATTCATCTGAGGGCCTGTTTAGCTTCCGGCAACCAGGAAGAGATTAAATAAGTTAATGGATGCAATAACACTTTCTAAACTGTAAAATGGTGGGGAAAGCACTTTCTAACTGTAAAGCATTATGTAAATGTGAGCTGAGCCACCGGTGTGGGAGCCAGCGGAGAGGCCCCTCCTGGACTGTGGGTGGCATCGGGCTGCATGCCTGCGTTCCCAGCTTCCTCGGGAATTTGAGGTAATAATGTTTGCTATCAAATTAATGTTTTTCCTCCCCTGGGAGGGACTTGCCTTGGCTGCGGGATGCACGTCCCTCCTGCATGGCTCCAGCTGAAAAGGACACACAGATACCAAGGAAAGTGTCCAGCCAGTCCTTCCCTTAATCGAGTATGATGCCGCCTGAAACTATTGCATGCAGGAAGTCCTAGAGGAGACAGGATGATTCTGAGTCACTTCCCAGAGGACAGACAGTGACATGAGGAATTTGCCATTTGTCAAACCATTATTTACTACTCACGCCCACGTGACTGCATACAGTTGTCAAAATCACAAATTATATACCTAAGTGTAGTCAGTTTTACCCTGTATAAACTACACTTAAGTAAAGTTGATTTTTTTAAAAGGCCATACACACCTAGGAAGGCTTTGGTGTTTTCTAAACAATTTTCATTAGTTAAATTCAAACCAGTATATTTCCAGGTATTGCAGGGGAAGAAAATAATCTTTTCTTTATCCATCACTAAGGTTCATGGTGGAGGTCCCTGTAAAAAAGATAAGTCAATAAGTAAAAGCACAGGGATTCATTCTATGTAAGTTTTATGTGGCCCAGGAGCCTCCAAAAGGAAAATTAAGACATAAAGAAACAAGTGAGCTTGTTTGATAAATCAGAAACTGGAAAGTTGCAGAGAAGAGGTGTGACTGAGAGCCATGGTGGATGTCTAAATTATCAAATGGTTACAGCACAAGGCCCTGCCATCAATCTCCCTCAGAGCACTTCCTCACTCTTCAAAACACTTATACTATCATTCTCACGGTCACCAGACAGGGCCCAAAGGGGTCCCAAAAGCAAAGATGGGAAACCTTGACTCACCCCACCCAGGGTACAAGTTGCAGGTGTGCTGATTTTCAACCTAGTATAGGGATTTTTGTGATGTGGCAGTAAGAAGCACAAAAGGGCATATTAGGTAGAATTTTAAAAGTATATTCTCAAAGAAATATATATAGGGGGAGAAGAAAGGAGAGGAGGGGGAGAGGAGGGGAGAGGAGGGAAGGGGAGGAGAGGAGAGGAGACCTTGCAGTCTGGAGCTGAGGATATTTATGTATCTTTGGAGGAAATCTGTGGTATTTGTGAATCTCTAGGAGGTTCTGTCTTGTTCTTGGTTGGTGGGGAGGGACAGAGACAGCTCAGCCACAGCAAGTAAGGCAGAAGAAAGGCAGAACCCAGTCTCTCCTTTTACTTTCTTTGTAAAGAGGGGTGATCTAAGATGTTGTGCCTAAAAATATTATTTGAACTCTCTCAATCTAATCCTTTATCTTATGTTCAGGTTTCTGCCCTTTTTGTTTTTATCAAGTAAGCTAATTTATAGGCTTATAAGGTCTTTAAAGGAATTTGAGAGGCAATAGGCCTAGAAGAAAAACAGCATTGAACAAACCTAGATAACTCAAATGCCAATAAACTTGGGTGACTTTATTCCCTGATGTCACAGTCTTTAAAATACAGTTTGTAAACTACGACTTCTCCTTGGCTGCTTCCCACCTTCTTTGTCCCCTCTCGTGCCTCATGGCCACCTACTGGTCCCACAGGTCCTCCTTAGTCATCCTATTTTGCTGTGTTATCGTGGCTGCCTCAATGTCCTGAATCGATTTGAAACTTTTACCTTTCTGGTCATTTGACTTTGGGAGAGAAACAGAAGTTGCATGGTCTCAGATCCCATGGAGAAGGTGACAAGGGCGCTGCGTCATGTTTTTTCTGTTGGGTGGCACAGGGCAGCAGCACTGAGTGCATTTTTATCCCCCCCCATTCGAACATTCCTGAAGGAAGCCTCCAGAATTGCTTCAAACAGCAACAGGAATGATGGGATAAGTGCCCCCAGATGAGCGGGAGTGTTTTCTGTTGGAGGGAATTCACGGCAATGTGTCCTGCACCGTAACTACACACATCTTTTAAATGTAAGTTTCACGTGTTTGATCACACATCATATAACTGGAAAAGGAGGTCTGATCAAATGGTAATAAATGCGGCAACACTTAAGTCCCTGCAGATTCTTTTCTGTGACCCTATGTCTTTGGGGGTGTCTCTCCTTTCTCAGGATCCAGGGAGGGCACCTCTCACCTGAGGCTCCCGTGACTGTTCAGGGCGGAGCGGAGACACGAAGGTGGACTCCCCGCTTCTGCCGTTTCCTCCCATGTCGAGGTGCCGTATTACGGCGCTGTATGTCCCGAATCGTGTCGGTACTGAATGTGTCCTTTACGCTGCTTTCAACTGAGTCCTCATGTCTCAGCCCAAATTAGCCTTCTGAAACCTCTGGCAAGCTTCACATCCAAAACCTCTGAGAATTTTTTCCTATTGTATAGCTTTGCATCTTGTACTAAAAAGCTGTTCTTTCCACGTAGCTCCTCGTGGAGTGATTCTTTTTTTATGTTTAATGAACGTGCAAACCTCAGCACCTTTCATGCTTAATTTGTCCAGATCTTCATTCACGACAGGAGGAACCCAGAAATCACCTCTGGAAGGAGACTCGGACCTGGGCCCAGTGTCCCGTCTTCAGCTGTCGGGTCGGGGTGGTTGGGACAGCCCAACTCTAGGCTTTGCTCCTAGTAAGCCACTGACCCAAGGATGCAGGACATCCTTGCCCTCGCCTCTGTGGCATGCGATGCTCCATCTGCCTCTTTTGCCCAAGGAAGAGCATTGTCATTACTGAGCTACCCTCAGAGCCCTGGCACTTGTAAGACAAGGAGGTGGACACACACTGACCTCTCAACTTCAGTGTCACTAACGGGTCCCTTGCTGCTTCATCTTTCCGAGCCACATGTGTAAGACTGTGGAGGATAAGGGCGCTAGCATCACGGGACGGGTGTATCAAGTGAGTGGATGGATGAGGAAGAGCTTGTATGCTGTGGCCGCTTCTACACAAATGAACCACAAACATCTGCTCACCTAGCATCTCACAGCTCATGATCCACATTATAGCTGTGGCTCTGGGAGCAACCTTGAGCAAGACTCTGGCAGGCAAAGGATCATTTTGCTGGGTGTCACATGTACAGAATGAGGTGGCCAAGAGCACAGGTCCCAGGGCCAAATAGAACCATCGGACTCCCAGCTTCACCACTTGCTAACTGGTTGTCTGTGGTAAATTATCTCACCTAATTTAGGGTTGAATTCTTTGCTGCCAAGTAAAGCTGACAATAACTTAGGATGATGATAGAACCTGCTGGGTAAGGTTATCAAGGGCCAGGTGAACTTGGTACAAGTTTAGGCGATCACGGGCATCTGTGGCGTGTTTACAGGCACGACATCTACCTCCGTGGTATCACAGTCCTCCACCAACCCACCCGCCAGAGCCCAGCCTCCTTCTCAGCTCTCATCCTGAGCATCTCAGCACCCCAAATTCTACCAGTGTTCCTAGTCAGCCACCCACTTGACACCCAATTTACCTCAAGCTGTTGGGAATGAACAGAGCTCATCCTTCCATCCATCCATCCATTTATTCATTCGTTCGTTGATTCATTAATTCATCAGAACCTAACGAATATCTCCTCCATGCCATGTCCTGGGCTACGAGTTGCAGTCTCAAAGGCAAATCAGTCTCATCCTCCTGCCCTTGGCAAACTCACCCATAACTCTGTAACAGACTTAACTGGAAGCCCCCCTTGAATGGCTGGCTGGGAAGGGTCAACTCCAGAGGTACAGGCAGTGCCTTGGGACAATAGGGTATGGTTCCTTCCAAAGAAGGTTACGTTTAACTAACATTTCAAAAGAAGGAGATGCTGAGGAAGTGCTTGCCAAAGCAAGGGGAAGGGTAAAGAAAAGATTAAGGTAAACAAAGGTGCAGAGGTAGAAAATGACAAGAATTATAAGAGGAAAGAGTACAGTGACTCAAAGCCTAAGTGATTGGGAGCAAGCATCTAGGAAAGACTTTGTAACCAGAGGTAAGTTCGGACAGGTGAGCTCAAGTCAGGCCCTGCAGAACCCTACTTCCATGCCAAGGACTCTAGGTGCCACGGGAGCACAAAAAGGTGGGGAGGCCACGGCCTGCAGGATGGGGACTGCCCCTCAGGGCAGCGACATGAGAGATGGTGGCAGAGTGGAGAGGACCAGAAGCTTCTACAGACCAGTGGGCAGGATAGACTTCTGTCACTTTTATTCTTCTTGTTCATTTGTTCACCCATAAAATGACTACTGAGTACCCAGCGACACCCAGCAGCTGTATCTTTGAATGTGATGCTTCCATGGCCTGAGCCTAAATGTCATGCGAACAGGTGTCAGCCTGGTCTTGTGCAGCCTTCAGAATGCATCCCCCGAGCGTCTCTGCCAGCCAGTCCTTCTGGACCTGGAGACTTAAAAGATGGCCCCACCTTCTCCCAAGCTCCTCCAGATCATCGGTCGTCTCCGGAGAACAGGAGCAGGTGTTTCCGTGTTAGCAGGATCTGCCTCATTGGTGCTTCTGTGGAAACTGGATGTCATGTGGATGTCACATGAATGTCAGCACCCTCAGGGTGTATTGTCCAGACCCAGGAGTAATCACAGGTGCAAAAGGGGATTTTATCTATTCAACCCTTATTTTATGCACAGATTCTTTAATGACCTTGAGTTTAATCTCACGAGGCCCCAGGAAATAGGTATTGTATTCTCAAGTCATGAAGCATGAAGCTGCAGGCTGGAGAGACAAAATAAGGCATCTTCCCAAAGTCACAAAGCAAGGATTCAGCAAAACCAAGCCCAAACACTGTGGAGCTGGCTCCGCAAGTTCTTTCCACCGTCTCTGTCTTATCCAGCCTCTTCCCACCGCTAGGAATCTGGAGCGACCTTTGCATTTCTCAGCGTCTTTGGCTTCCTCGGCCTCAAGGAGAGCAGGTTGTCTGTGCAAAGTGATCCGAGGAGGAAACCCTGCCTTAACGCATCTCATCTATCATCCACACCAACAGGAAAGACAAATTACTAAACAGGCTCAATGTGCCCTTTCCAACCCTGATGGGAAACAGTTAAAACTTTTCATTGCAGGGGTTGCCCTAGAGACAAATGAAAAGAAATTGAATGGGAAGTGGAGGGAGAGAGGGCTTCCTGTTGGGGATCTGGATGTCTTCAGGACTGTTCAGAGAGAGGATCATTTTCCAGGCAGGCTTAGCTAGCAGTCTGCAGTGGAAACTCTCAAGAGCAAGCCCAGAAAGCTTCCTGGCAGGGGGATGGGGTCAGTGAAAAACAGTTCTTCTTAATATGAGTGTAAATGTGGGTTATATTTCTATGCATGTCTTCATATACAGACCTCTTTCTCATAAAAATGTTTTATAACTTGAAAAATAAAAAATAGGTATTGAGGAAAATCTTGAAAGTAAAATCATCAGGAAGAGGAAGAAACCCCCTTGGTGCTACCCCGGCTGCTTTCCCTTGCCCACGGTACAGGGCATCTTGGAGATAGGGTCCTGAGGGACACGTGATCTGCTGGGGTCCATTTCTCTTTCCACAGGCTCAGAAGCTGGATTAGGAGGAACAGGAAGGATTTATCTTACACCTGCCACACTCTGGGCAAACTTGCTGTCCGTCCTTGCTGTCTCATTTAATTCTCATGGTGATTTTGGGAGATCAGTACCATTATCTCTGTCTTAGGAATGAGGAAACCAAAGCTCAGAGTGGTTACCTGAGGCACACAGCTGCCAAGCAGTGAAAGCTGGACTCCCATCTGCATCCAAAATAAACCTCCAAAGTCTCTATCACTCCCAGGCGCCTCGGGGAAAATAACATGGGAAAAATAAAGGCTTGGTTCTTCCTGTGGGCTGCTCACGGCCTAACAGGGAGGGTCAGGGATTCAGGACCTTCCTGGGAACCCAGACACAGTGCTGCAGCTGTCAGAAGTTTAAGCAAAGTCCTGTGAGAATCTGTGGAAGGAGCATATTGCTTTTGACTGCAGAAAGGGAGGTGAAGGGAAATCAGCTTAATGGAAGAGCTGACATTTGGGCGGCTCTGAGATAGAGGTGGATTTTAAAGGGCATCTTGGGGAAGGCGGAGGGCATTCTAGGCCAAGGAAACAGCTCGAGGAAAGAAAACGAAAATACAACACCCAAGGGCCGGGAAGCAGGAGGGAGATTCCCTTGGTTGGAACTTGGGGATGTGTGAGTAGAATGAAGACAGAGAACTTGAACCTGGAATTGAGCTTAGAGTCACAGGTATTAAAGGGCCTTGGAGGCTTGGGAAAGGGTTTGAACTTCTGTTACTGAGCAGAGGGCTGGCATGCTCTGAGTCACGAGTCAAGGAATCATAGAGCAGGGAGAAGCCTTTCACGGTACAAACCCAGGGAGCCCGCAAAGGTCTGTGGGCTAATAGCAGTGAGATAGAGGAGAGTCCTGGGGTGTGAAATACACCAGAGACGGAAATGGAAAGGCCTGGAGAGCGAAGGCTTCTGACCTGAGTGACTGAGCAGCCGGCAGGGCCGCCCAGCGGGAGAGGGAGCACAGACAGGGAAGCAGGCGTGGGGGACACGATGGCCGCTGTCTCTGCCCAGGTGAGTCTGGGGTGCCGGTAAAGACACCAGGTGGGGTGTGCAGCAGGGAGGTGGATGTGCGTGTCCAGTGTCTGGGCTGCTTGTCCAGCGCCTTCCGACACTTGGCGTTGCAGACCCCGCAGAGGCCTTAGAGATGAGCCATAGGGCCCCATCAGAGCCGCTGCAGCCCAGCCAGCAACTGCTCAGACTCAGCCTCTGCTTCCACCAGAAGGACCGCAGGGCCGTCCCTCTCTGTTCCTCCCCTTCCTGACGGCACAGCGCCCTCTGCTCCAGCCTCCCCACCCTTTCAAGCCTTCAACCCAGAGAGACCTCAGCACCACCCTCCCCACCATCCTCTTCCTTTTCTTCTGTCTTTTGGAGCCCTTGTCCCCGTTCTTCTCTCTCTGGCTTTTCCTCCATGATAGACTGTCTGGGCCCCCCTTTCACCAACACCCTGGAGGCCCTAGTACCTCTGCCCCTGCGCTGCACCCGCTGAGAAAATTCCATCACTCTCTCAGCAGGGAGTCTCACCTTCATGCTTTTCCTATGCCAGATCGCTGAGCAGGAGAAAACTCCAGTAGCTGCATTTGCTAGAGTCTACCAAAAATTCACGACTTTTCCTCAACTGACCCCTCTACTATTGTCAAAGCTATTTCCTTGTCCTTTCTCAGCTCTTTCTAATTCCTTCTCCACATTTTCTGCTGCATAAATTGTCGCCTCTCTTCACTGTGTCCTTAGCTTCCTGTCCTCAGCTGGCTCTATGCTCGGATCTGTCTTCCTTTCCGGGTCTCTCTCCTATTTTTCTCTTCCCAACTCATCAAAGGGGCTCCCTGCCACCCTCTACTGACTTCCACTCACTTCTCGGCCCTTTAAAACTGGCCTTGCTACTAGCCCCTTTCTGGCCCTGCTGCAAGAGGACAGCAGGGAGCTCCCGGAACCAAGGATGACATGTGTCTTCCCTGCCTCAGCTCACCGCACCTGACTTTTAGACTACTCTGCCATCCTGGATTTTCCCCTAAATCTCCGGTTTTCACAGATCATCTCAGCCCACATTTATTCTTTCCCAAGAGTCTTCATGGGTGCCTCCTCCTTTTCTACCCCTTAAATCCCAATGCATAATACTCTATTCTTACACCAAGACTCTAAATTTTATAGGTGCCCTTGCCTGGTGTTCTTGGTTGGTATTGTTCAAATTGCCAGCTGCATAGTGACAGCTCCAAAGATGGTACCATTAACTGGAAAATCTTCTACGTACCAGACTTGAATGAGTGCTATCTGCATACCTGGTCCCTCACCACTGTCTCATCAAACTCGACAGGTCAAATCTCTCTCTCTCTCTCTGGCATAACCACCTACCTGGTTAAACTTGGGAGTTACCCTTAATCTTCCTTCTTATCCTTCATGTCCCCAGATTCTGATTATTTTACCTCTTAAATAACCTCTGAAACTATTTTTTTAGAACTCAATACTTCCCCTTGTTTGATGCAGCTTCAGTATCTCTCCCCAGAATCCCTATGACTCTCTCCCCTGGCTTCTACCTTGTTTCCCTCACACCCTTTGCACTGTTGAAGAGAAATCCTACAGAATCACTCTCCCCTATAAAACTTCTCAATCCCGGCACTCTGGATGCTGAGGGAAAAGGATTGCAAGTTTGGGCCCAGCCTGGACAAATCAGCAACTCACCCAGACTTGTCTCAGAAAAAAAAAAATATATATATGTGGATGTATCTTGGAGCAAAGGCCCTGAGGTCAATGCACAATCAAAAAGCAAGAACAAAAAGCCAACAACAACTTTTAAAGGTCCTATGCTGCCCATAAGCAATGTTTACCAAGGAAGTTTCTAAGTACTGGCAATTCAGATTGTTGAAAAATACTGCCAGTTCAGTCCACCAAATAGCCTCTTCACTGCAGGACTTCTCCATCCCAAATGGGCTACTGTTCGGGGAAATTTCTAAGACACTGCCCAAACAACTTGACCTCGGTCCTGTTTCCAAAGGAGATTTTCTTAGGATTAGTTTGCTAATAAGCATATCTCAGAATTGATCAGTTTACATAATAAAGTCAGGTCCAGAGACCCACAGTATTGCTATAGTTTGGATTTTAGGTCCATGTGTTAAAGGCTTGGTCTCTAGCATGGCACTATGGGAAAGTGGGGCTAAGTGAGAGGTCTCTGGGTCACTGGGGATGTGCCCTGGAAGGAGACATTGGGACTCCACCACTTCCCTTTCCTTTCTCTGTATTCCCTGCTCAGGTGAGGAGTTTTGCTCTGCCACACACACCCCACCATGACATATTGTCTCCCCACACATCCAAAAGCAAAGTGGCCAACTGGTCACAGACTGGACCCTCCATAACTGTAAGCCAAAATAAACCTTTCTTACTTATAAGTTGATTATCTCAGGTCTTTGTTCTAGTGACACCAACACTGACTAACGCCAAACTGACCACTCCAGTCTGACTCCCAGCAATCCTGCCTCGCCTCCCATACTGGGGAAATGGCAGCCTGCCCTCAGCACGCCATCCCTCACCTCCTTGCTGTTCTCATGCCAAGCCTTCTCCTGGACTGCTCTTCCCATCTGTCTTCACCTGATTACTTCCTAATAACTCTTCGCATTGTAATATGGCTGGCACCTCCTCCAGAAGTCAAGAAATCATGAAATAGATGCAATGTGGGAGTCAGGTCTACAGAGGGGACAGTTACCCCAACAGTTAAAGGAGACTCAGGACAGATTCATCCCCAGTCAATCACGGAGGGACCAAGAAAGTGTGAGGTAAGTCACCAAGGCTGGCCTGGGCCCCACTTCCATTTGCTTACCTTTCGGGGACAGAGCAGGCGGACAGTACGGCTCTCGGGTGGATGTGCCTGTGCAGAGGACTCCGAAGGGTTGTGACACCGAGTTTAGCCCCTCTCCCCAGTCCTCTAATCCCACTGAGTCATGGCTTTTCACTCCAGGAACAGTGAATTAATAGAGAAAGACTAAAGGGGAAAGCATCTTTAGGACATTCCTGAAAGGACAGAGGACCTTATTTTACAGGACAAAGAGAAAACATGGTGGAGGGAGGAAGTGAAACATGTTTCTGCATGAAACATCCCTTAGGTCTCACTCATTTTGATCCATCAAAAAGGTTGACCAGAAGTGTGGGCTATGACAATCTGCTCAACATGTGACACCTCTGACACCCTCCATGTGGCTCATGGTGAGAGATGAAGGAGCCTAGCAATGAAAGGAAATAGGGACCCAACTGTTCTCCCACTCTTCATTTTCTCTGAAATCCCTCTCACTATTCTAGGTAGCAGATGCTTGGAGCAGTAGCTGCCTTGGACTTCTTCCTTGTAGGTGCTCTGAATGCCCCGTTTTGCTCTATTGTCTGTCCCGTGACAATTTTATCACCCTTCCAACCATAGCTTCCTTCTCATCTCCCTTCCGCTTTCCTCCTGTTTCCCGTCTTTCTGATTGGTCTCTGTCTCTTTAACCTTGGATCGTTCACAGCTAAATGCAGGATGTCATGAAGTTGTGTCTCCACTGAGTGCATCAGGCACCTGTCTCCCAGCACAAAGTCACTGTTGTCCTCTGCCTGTCCTCTGGAAACCATTTCTGGTTGTCCGGGCTCATGGTGATGAAGGCTGAGACATAGCAGGGTGCTGTGGAAGGGGCAGGTCTGGGTTTCCATGCAACTACGCAAGTAAATCCCTGCTCTGCTTATGCGTAGTCTTTATCTTACAGAGGCCTCAACTTCTCTAACTAGCAACTAAAATAATAGCAGACAAGGCATAAAGCTCGTAGTAATGGAATGAGAGGGCTTCACACACCACAAACTCCCATAAACATGCGAGTTTAATGGAGGATGGACTTGCCGGGTCCCCAAAATGTCCCCTTGTTACAATGTCACAGCCCAACTCCAGCTGATGGCCACTCCATCCCAGACCCACCCTGCTGACCAGCCGTGGGTTCCACTGTCTCCCTTCCCTGCACCTCTGGGACCATTTGAAAGGTGTGGCTACACATATGCCCTCTCTCCACTGTGTTTCGCTCACCGAATTCTAATTGCTCACCTCATTAAAAGTGGCTCAACTAGTAAATACTAACACTCGGAGAAAAACAACGAAAAAGAAGGGAGTTCGCAGAGCTCCCTAAACGACGGCATACAAAGGTGGCCGTGGCAACAAACACAGGAGGAGCCACCTCATCCCGGGGGCTTGTCTCCCCCAGAATTAGCGAGCCCTTTGCAGATTTTAATTACATATCTGAAAACCAAAAACAAGGCCTGGCCCGCTGAGAGCGTCATGTCGCATTTTACGGAGGACAGAACCAGCTGCACTGAAAAGCAGGGGGGCGGAACACGCAGGGATGATCAGGGCTCACGTGGAGCAGGCAGAGACAGTTGCCAGACTATGATGAGGACAGCTCCTTGTGTGACCCTCCCTGGGTACAGGAGAACCAGAGCCCCAGGGCTCCCCTCACCCACCAGCACATGCTGCCTAAGGGAGGAAGAGAAATAGAGGCATTCTGTGAAACCACAGACCCGCCCAGGGCTCACCATGGCAAACAGCTGGGGGGAGTCTCACAGAGCTCAATTCCCAGTTTTATCCCAGATTTGAGAAGCAGCTTGCAAGGGTGGAAAGAATGCTTAGATTGTTGGGACTCGATGGTTTCGTGGCATGAAAGACTTGAGATTTGAATCCTTGGGAAAGTGATTCAGCCATAACCTCAGTTTCCATATCAATAAAATGGGGCCAGTGCTTCTCAAAGCAGCCATTGAATTAAAACCTCAAGGACACACTAGACATAGAGTGGGACTCCTGAGTCCCTTGCAAGCTAGAGCTTTGGAAGTCTAAGAGTCATGCTAAGCAGTGCTCTCTTTGGAGTAAGGGCAATAGGTACAAAGAATCTCAGAGATGCCCCTACTACAGCTGTGAGACCAGAAGGAGCAAAGGTTCTCCTACCACCTGCCCCTGGTGAGTTCCCTTGCTGACAAATCCTCTGCCAGCCAAGGCCCACGGAGGAGAAACCCTTTGAGATTCCATCAGGACACCCACTACTCTGGTTGCGTCCATCTTGCGGGACCCCCGAACAAACTGAACAGCTCACCCCTTCCCTCCAGCCTGAGCCTCTGCCTGGGAGTGGGGGTGAGGGACAATGACAATTCAGACAGAGTTCACAGCACGTTTCCTTAAGCACAACTGAGGTGTGCAGACACCTTGTCAGAAAGAATAGTGCTTGGTGATCCATGCCGCTCCTCCCAGAGCAGGAGAGGTGGCCTGCA